>SNQJ01S0040545.1:207267-259226 GCA_010110895.2 Picea sitchensis | reverse complement strand
ACAAAATATAGTAATATTCAATCTTATAGATGATGTCATTACATGTGTTTTTCTAAATTTCCTTTGTGCTCTTACACGACACTAATAAAGTGCAACCAGAAAAGTGCATAGGTATTCAGGAACAACATTTTGAATTTCATACAAACAATGCTCCCACTAACATGACTTGAATCATTTCAGAGAATTTGGCCAAAACCTAGGCAGGGTTGCTGATGTACTTCAATGTTGGGCTACCTAATGCTGGTGAAATAGTATTTGTGATGTTAGGGTTTCAATATTTTCATACTGGGGCTATCCCATTGAACAAATGTTTTATGTCCTTTTCAATTACTTTCTACAAGTTGCTCAATAGGCAGTGTGTGAGGTTTCAAACTTAATTTCGGTTGCTCACTAGATATGTTTTCCTCCTCGTGCCCCTTAACCTTTTACAGTTGGCTGAGTGTTATTTCCTACACAATGAAATCTCAATTGATAATGGAAACCTAAATTGATAAGACTTGCTCATCAAGCCACTCTGGGAATTCTCTGTAACTTCGAATATAGCATTCTGAGGAGGAGCTCACTTTAATGTGGGCCGCACGAAAACATCAGATTGCACGTGAACTAAAGTGTCCATGGCACGTGTTGTATAAGAATGCTTAGTTTTGAGCAATGGTGGTTTCTGGCCAATAAAAGGCTGGACACATGAACATCTTCTAATGCAGACCAATTGTTATAAAAGAGCTTGATAATCAAATCTATGAGCATGGGTGCTTTTTAATTTAAATTCCGAATAAAATGTGATCTTTGCACTCTACTACCAGGTTTAACAAAGATAACAATTTAACAACAAATTATATGGAACCACAACATCAAAATTGTATTTTTATTAATAGGAAACAACGTTCACTTATCTTTTTGACTCATTCTTTCTTATTGTTAGACCTTATTAATATTGGTCTTTATTACATGGAAATATATTATTCAACCCACTTGAGGGGTTAGGGAGGTTAGGTCCCTAATAGAGAATCCTCCATTCAATTCATACAAAATTTTGAAATTATAGTAGGATCCAACTCCTTTACAACAATTTTCAACATGAGGAAATAGTGGTTCCCTCTCTTTGAAGCGAGCTTTTAACATCAATAAGTTTTGTAAGGTACATGATAGCAAACGTTTAATTTGGGATTGTGGTCCCTAAAAGAAAACAAAGGTATGGAATATGCTTGTTACATTAATCTATGAGAGAATAATGTACCAAAAAAGTTTAAAAACTAGTTGCAAGCAAATAAAATAAACAACAAACTATTAACAATATAATTTGGTGGGGAAAACCATTCTAGTAGGAAAAACCCCTATTTGGTGTGATAAAACTTAGAAAAACACTCTATTTTTATCTAGTCGTAGCATTGAATAAATAGGCATAATAAAACCACAAACCATTTATGGTTTTCCATTTGTAGATGTCGAAAACCATGAGTAAGTTATTCCTTGTTGTTTCTCTACATTTATTCCATGCCACTATGATGCATACCCCGCCTTCTCTCTTAAGGGTTGCGCGACCTCCCGGTCTAGGATCGATCAAGAAACTGAGTCTGATTGACTCTTCAGTCCCTCAAGGACCTTCAATCAACTGAATAGGCCCTCTTTCCCTTAAGGCGTGGATTATATAGAATCCGCGAGCTTCTCCTTAATGCTTTTAAAGCCTCAATGTATTTAGGCACTAGCTCTCTTGGTTAAGCCCCTCTCTTTATGTGACCAAGGTTGTGGCTAATCGCCTAATCAAAAGGCACGTCGCGATTTCGCGTATCGGGTCTTTGCATATGAGTCACCTCGACTCTCGTGACTTCCGAAATTCCGACGGGAGTGTAGCGCGTGCTAGCCCGTCTATTCTCCTTCATGGATGTGACATTTTTCTATGATCGTTCGCCTAACTCAAAAGTCGATTCGTCCACTTGCTCGTTCTTCTGAAACCCAAACTTGCATGTTCCAATCACCAGATCAATGGTCCACAATCCCCGCGATCCAACGGTCCTGATCTCTTTTTCGCATATCAAGACTTCGCGTTTCGCGAAGTTGGAAGATCACTCACCTCCCTTCTCCCGATATCCAAACTCCCAATATCTCCTTTTCTTTGAAAGGATTCAATGGTCCAGATCCTTCCTCGATCTGACGGCTCAGATAAATTAACGAATTCCCATAACTCTTACCTCTGATTTTCCAAGTTGCGAACTCTCGATGAAACCATATCTACGGTTCATCTCCCTCCTTTGATCAAAGGTTGTGATCAAATTGCGATTTCACGACTCACGAGTTCTTATAACTCAGCCTTTGACTTCTCTGAGGCCCGAGTCAGTGAAATGTTGATCTCTCACTACATGTCCTCCTTGACGATAGATGACTCTAATGATTTCAGAACTTTGTAACTCTGATTCTCCTGTACACTTTCAAATCTATAATGTTAGTGCACTTTACCTTGATCGGACGGCTACGATATTTAAGCACTCAGATCGAACGATTGAGTTCCTTTCTCCTCTACACTTGCTTCTCAGTGTCTAGATGCTAATCAGATGGCCCAGATCTCTCTCCCCGAGCTTACGTCTTCTTCATACTTAGAAGATTTTCAAAAGATTCAAAGGCTTCGACCTTTGTCTTTCCTGCGATTATGTTTCTTGAATCTCGTTCACACTTCTTGTAAAGTGTTATCCCTTCTGAGCTTGATCTCCTCAAAGATTTTGATCTCTTAAGCACTTCTTTATTTTCTGGAAATTTTGTCAAACTCAAATTTAAATATTCTTGAAAAGAATTCTTTCCCGCCGTCCTGGCATTCCTTTGTTCTTGTCCTTCGACTTTTTTATGGAGTCGCTTCGACACTGAGTCGAATTCTGGACCTGTGCACTCCTTACAGCAGATTCCTACACAAGATCTGGATTCTTGCGGATGACTGTGCACTCCATGCAGTGGTCACTTTGCACTACCTGCAAAGGAAATATTACACTTTTTCTTATGAGTTTTACGAGTCGAAATATACCTTGTCAACACACTCCTTGCGGACTATGTGCACACCATTCAATGGCTCACGAAGAAAAGCGATTTAAATTCTTATGCAAGCATTTCAAAGCTACATAAACTCGTAGAAAGATTCATTCATTCTTGAAAAGATAATGACAACAACAGAGAAATTGCAAACAATATTCACACCATACATTGGATCAATTTTCCTCTATTATCTTCATTTAAAAATCAAGAAAATGGTTACAGTAAAATTCAAACAACAATCATTTCTATGAGATTCCTACTTGGTCACAGCTATCCCCCTTTTGGGTGTACAAAACCTCTCTTTATACAAAAGAAAACAACTAACTGCTACCTAATTGTTGTTACATCGAGATTAGGGTTAAATTCTTAGGTCACGCATGCTCACTCTGTCTACGTGCGTGATGTTTCCTTTTATTTTTTTCTATCAGCTTCAAAATATTTGTAGTGTTGGCTATTCTTCACAACTCTGGATTGGTCCGCAGGTGCTAAATTGTCCTACCACATGTACTTGTTGCTGATGCTCCTGCATCATACTCCCCTGGGAAAAAATTCATGGACTCATGTTCATGAGATCCTACACCGACTTTCCATGATTCTAGATATCAACTTCAATCTCCTAATGGCATCTTCTATTGGATGCCCCTTCCACTGGACCATATACTCAAAATAAGTCTTTCTTCGATTGTTCTTACCAATCCTTTGATCAACAATATTTTCCATCTGTGGTTTTTCTGCTATAGGCATTTGTTTCTCCCACTGAATCTTCTCTTGAACTGCTGACCCCTCTGTGTCATACTTCCTGTAAGGATACAGGTCTTAGACCTTGAATATGGGTGATATGCCCACATCATCTGGAAACTCAATCTCATAGGTGTTTGCATCAAACTTCCTCAAGATCTTACATGGCCCTATCTTCTTCATCTTTATCTTTTTATATGTCCCCGTAGGGAACCTCTCCTTTTTGAGATGTGATAGAACCTGATCTCCTATTTCAAATTGAAGTTCTCTGCGATGTTGATCAACTCTGTGTTTGTATTCTTGGTTAGAATTATGCAACTGCCCTCTGATCTGGCTATGGAGATTTTGCATTTCTGAAGAAAAATCTTCTGCTCCAACGCTCCTGATCTCACTATGTTCCAAGTCTCTCAACTCAGATACTCCCCTAGGTTGCATTCCATACAATATTTGGAACAGGCTCTTCCTAGTGCTCTTGTTTGGTGAGTCATTATATGCAAACTCTGCTTGTGGCATAATCTGATCCCACTGATTATGGTTCTCGGTGACCAGACTCCTCAATAAATTTCTCAAACTTCTGTTTATCACCTCAGTCTGTCCATCTGTTTGAGGGTGATAAGATGATATGAAGGACAAACTTGTCCCTAACTTCTTCCACAGTGTTCTCCAAAAATGAACAACAAATTTCGTGTCTCTATCCGAGACAATGCTTCTAGGTAGGTCATCAAGTCTCACAACTTCTTTAAAGAACATATTCGCAACATGTGTTGCGTCACTAGTCTTCTGGCATGGGATAAAGTGTGCCATTTTTGAAAATCTATCCATCACTACAAATATGGAATCAAATCCCTTTTGTGTTCTTTGTAGTCCCAACACAAAACCCATGCTTATTGCATCCCAAGGCCTCTCTGGTATGGGAAATGGTTGATATAATCGAGTGTTTTGTCTTTTACCTTTTGCATGTTGGCAGATTCTACATCTGTTCACGAATTTTATCACATCTATTCTCATACCTGGCCAATAGTATGAACTTCTCAACTATGCAAATGTCTTATCATGGCCGAAATGTCCAACCAATCCTCCACTATGTTTTTCCTCCAAAACATTATCCCTCATTGAGCATTTTGGTATGCACAATTGATTTCCCTTGAACAACAATCCCTCTTGAATCATATACTCTATCCACTAGCTTCTATTTCTTAGCACAGGATTCACACATGCTTCATATGCCTCCTTGAAATCTGGATCATCACTGTGCATTTCCTCAAGGCATTCTAATCCTAAGGTCTTTACCTAAAACTACTGCAGAATCAAACATATCCTGCTTAATGCATCAACAACTTTGTTAGCATTCCCAACAATATGTTTTATGAAAAAAGTAAAATTCTACATAAACTCAATCCACTTTGCATGCCTCCTATTCAATTTTTCCTGTCTGGTTATGAATTGTAAATCTTGGTTATCGCTACACAAGAAAAATTCTTGTGGGAAAAGGTAATGTCTCCATTTCTTCAGGGCTTAGATTATGGCATAAAACTCCTTGTCATAGGTGGAGTATTTTCTCTTATTCTCATTCAACTTCTCCCTGAAGTAAGCAACAGGTATATTGTCCTAGCTCAAAACTCCTCCAATTGCAATGCCACTTGCATCACATCTCACCTGAAATGTCTTCTTAAAATTTGGCAAGACCAGAATTGGTCGCTCTGTTATTTTCTCCTTCAGTATATTGAAGCTCTTCTTGGCCTCCTCTGTCCATTTAAAATACTTGTGCCTTTTCTTCACTGTATCCATCATTGGTGCACAAATTCCACTGAAATATCTGATGAACTTCCTATATAAACTTGCTAATCCATGGAATCTTCTTACCTCAAACATGCTCCTGGGTGATGGCCATTCTTTGATTTCTTTCACCTTCTCCAGATCCATCTTCAGTTCATTTTAAGAGATCACAAAACCCAAGTAGATGAGTTATGTATTCATAAAAGAGGACTTCTTCAGATTTATGAATAACTTCTCCTGCTATAGTCTCCTCATCACTAATGTCAGGTGCCTCAAATGCTCCTCTTTAGTCTTTCTAAAGATCAATATATCATCTAGATACACAACCACGAACTTGCCAATGAAATATTTCAGTATTTCATTCATCAACATCATAAAAGTACTCGGGGCATTAGTTAAGACAAATGGCATAACAAGCAACTCATACAAACCTTAATTTGTCTTAAAGGTTGTCTTCCACTCATCACCTTCCGTGATTTTGATTTGGTGATATCCACTTTTCAAATCTATCTTAGAAAAGAATTTTTTTCCACTTAAACATTCCATCAAATCATCTATTCTTGGCAAAGGGAATATATACCTGATAGTGATATTGTTGATAGATATCGAGTATGTACACATTCTCCATCCTCCATCCTTCTTTGGACTCAACACAGTTGGTACTACGCATGGACTCAAGCTCTCTCTGACCAAACCCTTGTCTAACAATTCCTGGACTTGGTTCTTTACCTCCTCATTCTCTCAAGGTGTCAGTCTATATGCTACTTTGTTTGGAAGACTTGCTCTTGGTATCAAATCGATATGATGAATGATACTTATGATGGGTGGAAATGAGTTAGGAAGCTCATCCACCACTATGTCGAAAAAATTATCCAATTGTTCCTGAACTTATTCAGGAAAATCATTCATTGAAGTAATTGTAAGGATAACTCTGGGTTTCCTCACCACAACAAGCTGCATCTCCTGTTCTTTCTTGATTTCTTTCAGGATTTCCTTCCCACTCATGAGAAGTATGCTTGTGCTGGATTCCTCTTTCACTTTCCTCTCCTCTATTGGCAACAACATGTGTGTCCTACCATTCTTCTCCAAGGTGTATGTATTCTTCCTCCCATCATGAATGGCATTCCTGTCAAACTTCCATGGTCTTCCCAACAAAATATGGCATACATCCATGGGAATTACATCACACACAATTTCATCTCTATATCCTCCTATCTTAAATTCAACCAAGAATTGTTTAGTAACCATTACCCGATGTCCTTTCTACAATAATGAGACTTTATATGGCTCTGGGTTTGCAGTTGTCTCTAGTTCCAATTTCTCCACCATCTCCATGGATACTAGGTTGTCAGTGATCCCACTGTCAATGATCACCTTACATACTCTCTCTTTAGGCTTGCAAGTTGTCCTGAAGAGACTATTTCTCTGCACTGGCCTTTTAACTTCTTCCTCTGGTTTTAAGAGAACCTTTCTCATCATCAGGGATATTCCATCCTCTGCTCCTTCTCCTTCAACATTCCCTCTTTGTGCTTCTGAAATGTGAACTTATCCTCCTTCTTTCTTCTTATCGAGGCATTCCCAAGACATGTTCCCTATCTTTCCACGGGCATAACACCTTATTCCCCCTCTGCCTCTTCCTCTAGAAGAGTTTCTTCCACCACCATGTCTTCCTCGGGAACTTCCTCCTCTTTCCGAGTGACTGTGTGTATTTTCAGCCTTGTCCTTGGGATGATGCGCTTTGTCATGGGAAACTCCCTTACCTTTGTTCGGGGCTGAGACTTTACCTCTACCTCGTTGGCTTTGTTTTCCTGCCAACTTCTCTTGTGCCTTCAGCGTGAAATGATAAGCATCCTCCATTGTCCTTATCGACATCATGCTGAGCTCATCCTAGATTTCATACCTCAAGCCATTTATATACCTGGAAAAATTTTATTCATCCCTCTCTCTTTGTCCAGCTCTGATGTTCAACTTGTAGAACTCCTTTGTGTATTCTTTAACTGTCATACCCTTCTGTATCAGGTTTTGTAGCTTCTTGAATAGATTGATATGATAATATTTGGGCATGAATTTAGCCTTCATCTTGGCTACCATTCTGTCCCAATTCTTTATCTTATGTTTGCCTCTACTTCTCCTCTCAGCCTGCAGTTCATCCCACCATAGTGTTGCATGTCCTTTAATCATACTAATAGCATGTCTCACCTTTATCTCTGCATCGACATCTTCATAATTGAAATATTTTTCCATGGACCTTATCTAATCCAATAGCTCTTCAACATCCAAATTACCTTCATACATTGGGACCTCTATCTTGGATCTGACTCCCAATCTAACAACTTCTCTTAGCAAGCATTCTTCGGAAAAGTGTTCCCCTGCAGGTTCTTCGGCTTCTACATCTTTTCTCTATGCATCGCTGAAGTCTCCAACATCAGGTGCTCTTCTCTGCGTTTCTTCCATCGCATCCAACCTTGCACGGAGTTCTCACATCTCTCTTTCTACAATACGATTGGCTAAAGGTGGCTCCCCTTATCTCCTCGGTGGCATTGTGTGGATTGTCTGTTACACACAAAGCACAATTTCGATTTGTTATTCTCCTTCACCTGAAATATACATACAAAAATCATCTCTGATACCACTTGATGCAGACCCCCCCTTATTTCCTAAGGGATATGCGACCTCTCAGTCTAGGATCAATTAAGAAATTGAGTCTGATTGACTCTTCAATCCCTCAAGGACCTTCAATCAACTGAATAGGCCCTCTTTCCCTTAAGGTGAAGGTTATATGGAACTCGTGGGCTTCTCCTTAATGTTTTTAAAGCCTCAACGTATTTAGGCGCTAAAGCCTCAACGTATTTAGGCGCTAGCTCTCCTAGTTAAGCCCTTCTCTTTATGTGACCAAGGTTGTGACCAATCGCCTAATCAAAAGGCACATCACGATTTCATGTATCGGGTCTTTGCATCTGAGTCACCTCGACTCTCCTCACTTCTGAAATTATGACAGGAGCCTAGTGTGTGCTATCCCCTCTATTCTCCTTCATGAATGTGACCTTTCTCTGTGATTGTTCTCCTAACTCAAAAGGAATTTTGTCCACTTGCTCGTTCTTCTGAAACCCAAACTTGTGAGTTCCGATCACCATATCAATGGTCCACAATCCCCGCGATCCAACAGTCCTGATCTCTTTTTCATGTATCGGGACCTCACGCTTCGTGAAGTTGGAAGATCGCTCACCTTCATTCTCCTGATATCTCCTTTTATTTGAAAGGATTCAATGGTCTAGATCCTTCCTCAATCCCACAGCTCATATCAAATCATGATTTTGAAATTCGCTAATTCCCAAAACTCTTACCTTTGATTTCCCGAGTTGTGAACTCCTGATGAAACCAAATCTACTGTTCAGCTCCCTCCTTTGATCAACGGCTGTGATCAAATCGTGATTTCATGACTCGCAAGTTCTAATAACTCAACCTTTGACTTCTCCAAGTACTGAGTCAATGAAATGTTGATCTCTCACCACGTGTCCCCCTTGACAATGGACGGCTCCAATGATTTCGAAACTTTGTAAGTCTGATTCACCTGTACACTTTCAAAGATTTAATGTTAGTTCACTTTACCTTGATCAGATGACTACGATCTTTAGGTGCTCAGATCAAACGGTTGAGGTCCTTTCTCCTTTGCGCTTTCTTCTCATTGTCTGGCCGCTGATTGGATGGTCCAAATCTCTCTCCCTGATCTTACACCTTCTTCAAACTTAGAATATATTTGAAAGATTCAAAGGCTTCAACCTTTGTCTTTTCTGTGAGTCCATTTCTTGGATCTCATCCACACTTCTTGTAAGTTGTTATCCCTTCTGAGCTTGATCTCAAATATTTCGATCTCCCAAGCACTTCTTGCTTTTCCAGAAATTTCGTCAAACTCAGATTTAAGGATTCTTGAAAAGAATTATTTCCCGCCTTCCTGACGTTCATTTGTTCTTGTCCTTCGACTTATTTACAGATTCGCTTCGACACTGATTCGAATTGTGGACCTGTGCACTCCTTGCAACAGATTCTTATACAAGATCTGGATTCTTGCGGACGACTATGCACTCCTTGCAGTAGTCACTTTGCACTACCTGCAAAGGAAATCTTACGTTATTTCTTCTAATCTTTACAAGTCAAAATAGACCCTGTCAATGCACTCCTTGCGAACTGTGTGCACACCTTGCACCGGCTCACGAAGAAAAGCTATTTAAATTCTTATTCACGCATTTCAAAGCTACATACACTTGTATCAAGATTCATTCATTCTTGAAAAGATAATGACAACAATAGAGAAATTGCAAACAATATTCACACCATACATTAGATCAATTTTCCTCTGTTATCTTCATTCAAAAATCAAGAAAACGGTTACAGTGAAATTCAAACAACAATCACTGCTCTGAGATTCCTACTTTCTCACAGCTATCGTAACCCTATTTTGGGTGTGGAAAACCTCTCTTTATACAAAATAAAACAACTAACTTCTACCTAATTGTGGCTACATCGAGACTAGGGTTAAATTCCCAGGTCACACATGTTCACTCTGTCTACACGCGTGATCTTTTCATTTATTGTTTTCTATTAGCTTCAAAATATTTGCAGTGCTGGCTATTATTCACGACTCCGGATTGGTCCTCAGGCGCTGAATTGTCCTTCCACATGTACCTGTTGACGATGCTCCTACATCACACTACTTAAGATTTATTCGTTGCCACTTCTGTACATTTATTTTTTACTCACCTACAATAGTGTAAGGTTTATGGCATGCATGTCCCAACATTATTCCACTTGTCATATACCATAAGGGCATAAGGGAAAATGCATCAAACTATGAGCTAATGGGTAGGGCCCATAATCCCCATAAACTCATAGAACCACTTGAATTTACCTGTGCTCATCGATTTCATCAATGCATCTACAACATTTTGCAAGGTGTCAAATTTATCTAGTATCATCATTCCATCCTCTACCATGTCCCTAATGATATGGTACTAGACATCTATATGCCTTGTATTTGCATGAAAGGTTGGGTTCTTATCCAGACAAATGTTAGAAAAATGGGTGTGTTCGTTTAACCATAGACAATATAGCAATATTGTCACCCAACCATAGGCACAAAGGACACCCCCGAGCACCTTAACCTTGAAAAATAAAATAATCCTGGTAGCATATCAATAGCCAACCAAGGCTAGCACACCAAGAAAGGATAACCAAAGACCAAGTAGAAAGTCCAAACCAATAACCCAAGACAATATCACTATTGTAGTTGTTGCAGTTCTCCTTCACTCATGCGCACTTCTTGTCCTTATGCATTCATGAGTGAGTGAGTCACAAATGAGCTCTAGCACCCTCTATTTATACTACTCCATCTTAATTGATTGGGGCGAATTCTCTTCCTGTGGGATAATAACTCAATTTTGATTATTCTATTAACTTGACTTGTCTTCTAAGGTTATTATCCAAGTCTTTAAGGTTTCTCTTGCTTCCCAAAATATTCTAGTCTCGTCAAAGGTTACAAGTGGAGGTTAATACCTCCCGCAACTACCATAATATCAACAATCCCTCCTAACTAGGGAGGTATTAAAGGAAATGGTCGTGAGCACAAACAAACCATTCAACCGGTAGAATCATCATAGCCACACACGCTATCTCATGATCAAATCACAAGAACCATCATCACTATCCAACTAGATAGTGTCCATGGAAATCGAAACAATGCCATCCAATATAACACAATTGTGTCTATTCATAGTATTATACAAATACTATCCAATGGTACACAACCACTCTCAATAGCACACTACTACTAACCAGTGACACATAGTCACTATCACTAGGTCACATCCACCACAGTAGCATACAACTAATGTCCAGAGACATATAGTCTCTACAACAATCATATCATCTGATATTAATCTTCATAAACAATATCATGATACAAACTCAGTCATCTGGGCCATTCTTCCACTCACATATATGAGATCTGGAAGAGCATCTTCCCTCAGAAGGTAAAACATCAGCCATGGGACATATGGACTATTCTTCTCAATCATAGAAGAATAACTATCCCTAATTTCTAAGCTTGGACCATTCACCTAATTGGGCCATTCCTCAAGCACTAGTCATAGTGCAACATGGAGAGAATGAGTTTTCCCTAGGGAATTCTTGTCCCTGATTGCTGAACTTGAACCATTCACCTAACTGGGCCATTCCTCTAGCAATAATCATAGTGCAACCTGGAGATAATGAGTCTACCATAGGGAATGACTATCCGGACCATTTCCTAAGGAAATGACTTGCTTGCACCAACCGCCAAAACAGACCATTCTTCGAAACTTCTCATAACTGTGAACTTCGAAAGAATGATTTCCCAGTGAGGCGAACCATTCTACTTGACCAATACTCATAGTGATTACCAAGAAGAATGATTTTCCTAAACCATTACCCCACACTGGCCACAAGGGGAATCATTGTCTATGGTACATCAACAATCTATCAAACCATTTTTATTATGAAAATGAATGTTCGATCTGAACCATTTTCCGAATTGGAAAATGCCTGTCCGTTATAAATCTTGAACCACTTTCTAGACTTGAAAGGAACTAACCCACCTAGAACATTTTACAAACTGGAAAATGACTTCCCATGAATCAATAATATATATCAGTGCTCCCTCCAAACCTAGGGAGCCATCTATTCTGTTTCATCTAAGGGAGTTCTCTCCACAAGTCCTATCTTTTCCCTAAAGTACGCAAACTTTATCCTGGAGAAAGGATTTGTCAGAATATCTTCTACCTACTCATCTATGGAGTTATACTAGAGTTTCACTTCTCTTTCCTCAAGTTTATCATAAATAAAGTAGTATTTGATCTCAATATGTTTTGACGGGTCATGAAACACTAGGTGTTCTCATAGCCTCGTACAACTTTGATTGTCATAGTATATTACGGTTGAATCTAGTACCTGATCAAATAATCCAAAAATAAGCTTCCTCAACCATACTACTTAGGTACATGCTTCATATGTTGCAATATATTATGTTTCTGCTATGTTGAGTGCGACAAAATTTTGTTTCTTGTTGGCCCATGATATCATAGCAGAGCCCAAAATGAAACACATCCCTAAAGTACTCCTGTCTTCTACACTCCCTGTCCAATATGAATATGTGAATCCATGAAGTTGTATATCACTGGATGAGGTGTATCTTAAACCATAGTTTAGCATCCCACGAATATATCTTAGAACATGATTTGTAGCTATCCAATGCTCATGTCTGGGTTCCACCTGGAATTGTCTTAAGGTGTTTACAACAAAGAAAATATATGTTTGAGTGTTCACTAGATACATCAACGACCCAATCAATTGTTGATATAGTGATGGGTCTACTAGATCGAAATCTGAGTATCTTATTTTTCTTATATCTAGGGTCATAGGAGTGGCCATGGATTTGAAATCCATCATTCCAAATTTCTGAAGAATCTTCACTGCATAATTGCTTTGTCCAAGGATGATCTCACCATGCTTTTGCCATACTTCTAGTCCCAAGTAATAGTGCATGATACCAATATATTCCATATCAAACTCAGAAGCTAATTCCTTTTTGCATTGGGTGATGATAGACTCTGCACTTGTCAAGATTAAGTCGTCGATGTACAACAGTAGAATCACAGGTGCATTGTTCACAAACTTGTAGTATATATTTGGATCTGCATTACTCTTAGAGAAACCAAGTCTTTTTAAGTAACTGCCAATTCTAGCATACCAAGCTCTTGGATCTTGCTTCAGTCCATATAGGTCTTTCTTTAATCTGCAAACATGAGTGTCTCTGGAATGTAGCTCAAAAAATTGAGGTTGTTCAATGTATACTTCTTCTTCAATTTCTCCATTGAGAAAATATGTCTTTACATCCATCTGATGTAGACTCCATCCCATGGAAGCAACAAGAGACTTAATGGCTGTAATAGAAGTGTATTTGGAAACAAGAGAAAAGTTTTCATCATAATCTTCTACCTCCTTCTGGGAGAAATCACTAGCTACGAACCTTGCCTTGTATTTGTCCACTCTTCCATCTATTGCATGTTTGATCTTATAGACCCATTTTGAAGTTACCACTGATTTTTCCTTCGGTCTAGGCACAATTTCCCACACATCATTTTTCATGATAGAATGGTATTCTTCTGTCATGGATTCTTACCACTATTTATATTGAGCGTCTTCTTCAAATGTGGTGGGTTCTTCATTTATAAGTTTTGTCATACATGTTTCATAGCTAGACAATCTTTTAGGATTTTTTATTTCTCTGAAGGTGCCACTTGGAGCTTTGAGTCTTTTTAATTCTTGTAGAGTAGCTTCAAGCCAAGATGGAGGTTTTCTAGTTTTGGGTACAATGACTGATTCAATAGGTTCACATGGCTTGATTGGATGATCAAGTTGTTCTGGTTCTTCATTTTGACTTTATGGAAGAGAGGTGCTTTCTTCTTTAGGATCTTCATATTCTTCTTCTTCCATGGATTCTTCTATAGATTTCTTGAAGGCCATCTTCTCATTGAAGGTTACATCTCCATTGAATTCAATCTTATGTTGTTCTAAAATATAGATTCTATACGCTTTGGATGATTCACTATATCCAACAGATATGCCCTTATTTCCTGAGGGTTCTAGTTTCTTCCTTTATCCTTTGGAATATGAATGTAAATAGGGTACCCAAAGGTTCTTAAGTGTTCCACATTGGGTTTCTTTCCTAAGAAGGTTCTTCTAGAGTCATATCCTTCAATATGTGATGGGGACTTCTATTCTGAACATATATTATTGTCATGGCTGCTTCTCCCCATAAATAAATGGATAAACTTTGATTGTTCATTAGTGACTTCACGATTTCCTCAATGGATATATTCTTCCTTTATTCTACACCATTTTGTTGAGGATTATGGGGAACTATTCACTCCCTCCTAATCCCTATTGATTTTCAAAAGGAAACAAGTTCCTTGGATGGGTATTCTCCTCCATTATCTATTCTTAAAGTTTTGATTTTCTTTCTTGTGAGGTTTTCTATTTTTGCTTTCAATCCTTGAAACTTGATAAAAACTTCATCCTTTGTCTTCAAGAGATATAACCAAGTCTTTCTTGAGTAATCATTTATGAAGGTTACATAATAAGGAGAACCTCCTAGATATTTGACTGGCATCGGACCACAAACATTTGAATGTATTAGATCTACGATTTCATTAGATCTATTATTGCTACTTGAGAATGGCTTCTTAACATTTCTGTCGAGACAACATTCTATGAAAATTCCTTCATGTGTATATTGTATTTCTGGTATTCCTTCAACCATTTTCTCAAGGAAAGGTAATTCTTGATAGTTAAGATGAGCACACCTTCTATTCCAAAGTTCACTGGGATTGACTTCATCATGTATAAGAGCTCCATCATTTCTTTCTAGTAGTTTGTATAATCTTCCTTCACGAGTTCCAATAACTCTAGCATTATCTATGTTGGAGTCTCTAGACCAAGATAGTACTTCACCATCTACAAAGGCTATTATATTTCCTTTGTCTTCTAAGAAAGATATAGATATAAGATTATTTTCTAAACTAGGTACATATAAGACATGACTCAAATGAACATTATTACATGATTTCAATTTGATGGAGGCTTGATCAATCCCTTCAATTGTATAGGTGCTCTTGTCTCCAAGTTCTACCTCATAGGATGTCTTCTTTTCATTCAAATTGGAGAGTCTGACCTGTTCTCCTGTCATATGCCTAGAAGCTCCACTCTCAATTATCCACATGTCATCTTCAAGAGTTCCTGTAAGAGTTGAATAATGTAGATGTTCTATCTTTTCTTTCATGATTTATGTTGACTGATAACTGGTCAAACTTTGACTTTGACTGGTTAAACATTGACTTGGAATGGTCAAACATTGACTTTGACCCTAAATCTCAAACTTGACCGTTTTTTTTCTTTTAAGAGTGTCAATAGGTGCGTTGGACTAAGGCACACTAGAAGGTGTTGGGAAAGCGGTTTTGGGGTTTGCAGTTGCACTTGCTAATAACCCTAGCGATATTGCTTCAGTAACTGCACCCACTAGAAACCTTAGCGTCAATTATTCAACGAGCTTGATAATATTATGGATTAACTTCCTTCCAATGGTTACACTGACTAAAGGAGGTGTGATCCCATAACCTGTTAGAAAAATGGGTGTGCTTCTTTAACCATATACAATACAGCAATATTGTCACCCAACCATAGGAAAAAAGGACACCCTTGAGAACCCTGACCTTGACAGATAGAATAATTCTAGTAGCATATCAATAGCCAACCAAGGCTAGCGCACCAAGAAAGGATAATCAAAGACCAAGCAAAAATTCCAAATCGATAACCCAAGACAAGATCACTACTATAGTGGTTGCAGTTCTCCTTCACTCATGTACATTTCTTGTCTTTATGCAGTCATGAGTGAGTGAGTCACAAATGCGCTCTAGCCCCCTCTATTTATACTGCTCCATCTTAACCGACTGGGCCAAATTCTCTTCTTGGGGGATAATAACTCAATATTAATTATTCTATGAATCCAACTTGTCTTCTAGGGTTATTATCCAAGTCTTTAGGGTTTCTCTTTCTTCCCAAAATATTCTAGTCTCGTGAAAGGTTACAAGTGGAGGTTAATACCTCCTATAAATATCATAATATCAACAACAAATGAAACTCTTACTGTCACATTGAACTATAATAACTCTCTGACTTATCCCTACTTTTGAAGATAGTTTCATAAGCCAAATGGTCTCGTTATAGGCATGAGTAGTTTCCATATACTCTATCTCTACAGTGGAAAAAATGACACAATGTGTTGCTTTCTCCTCCAACTTACTACACCAAAAAATAAAAACATGTATCTTCTTGTAGATCCCAATCTATCTACATCCCCTTCCCAATCATAATCCACATAACCATGTATATCCACTAGGTGTGGGTTCCCTAAAAGTTCAGTATGATAGAAAATTAAATATTCAGAAGCACCTCACAAATACATTAATACCCTTTGTTAGTGCCGCCACTTTTATTTCCATTTAGAGTTAATTTTGAGTCACATCACGATCCATGCACCCAAACATGTGAAATCGGGTATGTAGCACCGTGAGGGTGAAGTCAACAAATGGTCGATTGGCCCTTGGAAATGGGAAAGGGTGTCAGAGTCAGAAACTGTATACGTAGTACGAGCATGTCTTTTCCCAAAAGGTCAAATCTCGTTAAAAGCCAGTTCTACATACCCCTGTCGACTCAAATGGTTAATATAAGGTCGTGTCGGCAAATACCATAGTTATTATCAGTTCATCATGAGGGTCGAAGGAATGAAGAATTGCAACATTCGTATTATCCATGCACAACAAGTCGTATCACCTGCACTCCACACGCCGGGATTTTCCATGAGAAACCTGAAGGCCGACTTGAAACATCCCATCACCATAAATTCATTGATTTCTAGCATGTTTCCCTCTCTTGGACGATTCACTATAAATATCAGATGCTCGACATGCTCTCCAGTCGTAGAACCTGGTTCAAGTTGTTTTTCCCAGATTTCCCTTTGCTAGTTCAATTGTTTCAGAACTACTCCCCAAAACTTTCATTCAAAGTTGCGCACAAGGTATACCTTGGTTGCGCCATGGTGGCTCCTTAGAGTACAGGAAAGGGCATGTGGAGCGGAAAAACTACAAGGCCCGAACCTCAAAGAGATTAGGATTCATTCGCACCTGCAACGACCATTCCCAAAGATGTAGAGGAAACCATTATTTCACCTATAGAAGAGATCAGTTTAAGACGTGGTACAGTTGAAATAGAGAAATTCACACAGAAGAGAGAAACGACAGGAGCCTCCTCCTCTGAAAAACAACTTCCTCGGAGGAGAGTCCATCCAAGAAAGAGCGAGGAGATCACAAATGTTCAAATTTCAGAAGGAACGCGCAGTGAACTGAAAACTGAAGGACTACTCAACCGCGTCACCCAGCTAGAGCTTGCCAGATATTTGTGTTGGGAATGTAGGAGAAGAACAAGTAAGGAAGGAGCCATGGGAACTAATGAGGAAACTCCATCCCAGCAGCTAAAGCAAACAATGTTGGCTATTGTCGAGCTGTATCAGGAGAACAGGTAATTAAAACGACATCTAGCTACAAAAACTGCGGAGGCATCAGCTGCACAGAGTCACGGAGGGAACGTGGCATGGCTGAAAAGGAATCTTAAAGAGGCTCAGAATGTTATTGTCCAGCTTAAAGAGGCTTAGAACATTATTGTCCAGCTACAAGAGGCACAAAAGCTGGAAGAGGAAAAGTACAAGGAGCATCCCAGAGAGCGCGAGGCAATTGAATAGGGAGTCTATGTGTCTCTTGCCAGCACACAAGGAGAAAAAGATTAACGAGTAACATTCTTCTTCACAATAATTTTGAGTGACAGGTGTCCTTTGAAGAATCTCACCATTTTGACAACGTTCACGAGAATCGAATATTTGTTTGCTGCGCACAACTCTCTAGCTAATAGGCGCATAATGGAAGGCGAAACCAACGTTCCAGACAACAAGTTTTGGACAGACACTTCTTCGTTGGGATGCCCGATCAAGAGATACAACGACACCTTTTTCCTACATCAGATCCTCACCGATGATCAGACCACGTGGTGAACTCGAAGGTAGTTGTTAGTAGACATAAATCATTTTTGCCTATTTTTAGATAGTCCCATGCAAAGAGTTTATAGCGCATGTGGCATGGTTTTCCTAGTCTATGTTTAGTAGTTACAAAGTAGGGCAGCCCAAGTGGCACCCTCGCTTATATATTTCATATTTTCGATGTAAGCCAGGTTGGTTGGAAATTTTGAGAAAGAAATGCTATTGTATGAAGCCTGAGTCTTGACCAAAACTTAATGCAAAGGTCCTGTGATTTGATTAAAAGATTCTAGTTGTGATAGTTTGATGTATTGTGTCTCTTTCTCTGCATATGTGCTTCCTGTTATCTTTTATTTCATATCTCATATCGTCTATTTCAGAATGAATTTTCGAACCTGCAGATTCATTGTTCTGCGCCCCTTGTTCACGCCACTTAGAAAAAACATTTTCCTCTCAAGTTAACTCTGAATTCGTCCACAACGACGCTCTTGAGTTACTTCTTGTGTTTTTTCTCCCTCCACAGTTTACGGTTTACACTGAAGGTTGTTGCTAGCCTATCCTTTCCCTCTCGAATCCAGTCACTGATTCATTTGTTCTATCTCTTCCTCAGACCGACCCCATAGCGCGAGTTTTACTTTTCTGTGCCAATATAGCCAAAAACATTTTATTATCAATGTTAAATCTAGCCACTATTCGCAAAGCCATATCCTGCACAGAGATCGCGCCATTTCTGAGAGAGCCCTCTCCAGATCCGAAGGACTAGTTTCAAGTCTCAAAGTTGGTTGAAAATTTTACCTTCGTCATTTGTTCGTCAACCAAATAGATTTACGGAGTGCTAACATTCTGGCACTGTTGTCGGGGATGAAGTTGAAGAGATTTTCCTCGGGAGAACAACAACCGTTGTAGTTTGACCCCTGAGGGTAACAGAGGGACAAACACCCATACCGGATAAAACCTTTACCCTGGCGAATCCAGTCCAAAAAAACTAGTATCCCCCAAGTAGCACTACTCACGAAACCTAGCTCCAAATAATTTTTACACCAGAGCAAATCCTGACCCAAACCCCTCTGAGCCCATATAAGACCCATAGAAGATTTTGTGCAAGGCTAGAGAGTAGGCACCAGACCCGTTCTATTTCCTAGACATAAGTCTGTCCTTACCCAAAGACGTCGCACAAAGAATTGATGACCTAGAGTTTGACACCATTTTCGAGCAGACTCTGTTTAGATCTAAGTCAGAAACCAGTTTGGACAAGACCGTTTTCAACCCAAACAATTTCTGAGCCCTGGTGTTGAACATTATCTCCCAAAATATGAATCCCCCTAGGGCTATGGCTGCCAGATTCACTCCCCTCATCCTGCCGACCCAGTTACACAAGTTTCCTCTGAATTATATCCAAAGAATCAGACTCTATGATGCTGAGGGAAATGTTTCTGCCGAGAAACACCTAGTCTGGTTTAATGACTTTGTTGACTTGGAGGAGGTGGACTACATGGATGCAAAAATGAGGTTTTTTGTGCAAAGCCTTTCGAGAGACATAAGGAAATGGTTTAAATCCCTCCCACCTGCAAGCATTCAATATTTCACAGCATTCGAAAGGTCCTTCCTAAATAAATGGGGGAACAAGAAAAACCCTTTTCAGCTGCTGACACAATACAAAAACATGAAGAAAACACCGTAGGAAATGGTGTAGGAGTTCTCTGCCCATTTTTTGAAGGTTTATAACTCTATCCCTGCTGAGGTAAAGCCCCCTCCTGGTGCTGCGCAGTTGTGGTACATGGATTCACTTGACAGTGACTTTGCTCTGCTACTAATAGAAAGGAGATCGAAAAACCTCGACACCATAATGAGTAACGTTGTCGAGGTCGAAGTGAACATGATGGCATTGGGAAAAATAAAACCGAACTTCAACTGGGGCGACAAAAGACGTTGGGAAATGCGCAGTCATTGACTTCACGGTCCTTAGACGACAAGTTCGATATAATGATGAATACCATGTAAAAGTTGATGGAAATAATGTCTGTGGGAAATAGGCATGTTGCATGAGAACAAAATGACCCACAACCCATAAATCAGAATCTCCAAAGAGGTTAGATTCCTCAAATAAAGCAGTGAGACCCAGGTGAACAGAAGACAAGACCTCCTTTTTAGAAAAACTACGAAGATGAGAATTTCAACCAGTCTTTCGATGACCAGATGCATTTTTGTGATGACAAAAACCCATGCGTATTCTTGACAAAGAGAGAACACGATCGATACATGAGCCAAAATGTATACTTCACGCTAGAAATCGAGGATGGTATGATACTCGAGAAAGATGATTCACTGTCTTAGGATACAGATGAATTTAATAAAGGTTATTAAGAATGATATCATGCATTTCCATAAGAAGTATAACCTCCGGAGTAAAGATGCATCGGCTGAGCCGAAACAAACAAACTCTGTAAAGAAGCCTGCAACGGGCGCACCTTCAACAAGTTGACCGACGAAAAAAAGTGCAACCAAATATGCAAATGAGAGGACAAAGTCGAAGCAGGAAGTCCCCAAGAAATCCTCAGAGACAGGCCGAGAGATGAGCGGAAAAAGAGGTAGAAAAATCCTGTCCCCCTTTCAACTTTGAACAAGAAATGACAAAAATCAAAATATTTGTCCCATTCAATGAGATGATTAGAAAGGGTGAGTATCAGGAACAAATCATTAAAATGATAAAAAGGGGAGGTGCCCCTAATACTTTGAACATTCGCAATGACCACCCCGCCATCTTGTTTGGTCTGCACGTCAAAGAGATGAGCGATGATGAAGATGTTCCCCTCTTTTATGTCAGTCTGAAGATCCATGATTTGAACTTGTATAATGCCATGCTTGATTCCGGCATATCACATAATCTCATGCCGAAGGTGGTCATGGATGAGCTGGGTCTAGAGGTCACCAGACCATACAAGGACCTTTTCTCTTTTGGTTCGAGGAAAGTTAAATGTTTGGGCCTAATCAAAGACTTGGACATATCGTTGGCCCAAATCCCCGCCAAGAACATGGTCATGGACATAGTCGTCGCCAACATACCTACGAAGTTTGGCATGTTGCTCTCGAGATCGTGGGCTGCGAAGCTGAAGGGCACTTTGCAGATGGATATGACTTATGCCACTATTCCTGTTTTTGGCCACGACAGAAGACTGTACAGGGAAGTGTTGTTGAAATACATGGTAAGCAACCAAACATAGCCTCACAACCATCCTATATACATCGTCGACACCGAAGTGAGTTCGTCTATTTTCTACAATGATATTATCTTCGGAGAAGAAGGATTGACGACCACCATGACAGTCAACAAGAAAACCACGCAGGAAACCACAGAGTGCGCCGACCCAAAAGACCACATGGAAGACGGGGTGTGGAACATGAGTTTTGATAGCGCAGTCAGCTGAGAAGGAGTTGGGCTTGGTATATGGGTGAGCCCCCCTAAAACAAGCACAAAGTTGCGTTCATACAAGCTCGCGTTTGAGTGTACTAACAAAATGGCCGAGTATGAAGCGCTTATCCCGGGCTTACAAGTTTTGAAAGAGTTAGGTGCACAGAGGATAACAGTGCACGGGGATTCTGAGCTGATCATAAATCAGGTGAAAGGTGTGTATCAAACAAGACACCCCAGAATGCGCATGTACATAAATTTGTCTTTGAACCTTCTTGAAGGATTTTTGGAGTATGACCTGAATGTTATCCCTAAAGAAAAAAATCACATCGTCGACGCGTTAGCCACCTCGGCCTCGGTTTTCAATATTCCCACTCTTCTAGATAAAAGATATGAAATTGAAGTCAGGAACAGGACAACAGTACCCGACAACATCAAACACTGGCAGGTGTTTGACGATGATAAATAGGTGGAAAAATTCCTCCTCATGAGCGACGAATTCCCTAACACAAACATTGATGGGGAATACTGCGACGACGAAGAGGAAGGCACAGATGCACGCAGTGACGACGATCCTTTTCTGAACCAGATCATGGGGAGGGATATAATACAAATAAAGAACAATATTATTCCGAAGGGGTTGGTGCCACTAGAAAGTTGTTTGATGAAAACGACATGGCCAAAAACCCCAAGATCACTGCAAGTGCGGAAGACATGGAATACTGCAACATTGGGACCGAGGCAGGGCCGAAGATGGTAAAATTATCAAAAACACTTAGTCTGGAGTTCAAGCAGGACTACATAAAACTCTTGAAATATTTCCCATATGTTTTTTCGTGGAGCTACGATGATATAAACATGTATGATACTAAGGTGATCCAACATGTTATCCCTCTCAAGGAAGAACATAAGCGTTTCAAACAGAAGTTGAGATGGATAAACCCCTTGTTGCTTCCATTGATCGAGAAAGAGGTAAAGAAGCTTTTCGATGCCAAAATCATTGTTTCATTAAGGTTCTCGAAATGGGTAGCTAACTTAGTACCTGTGAGAAAGAAAAGCGGTGAAATTAGACTGTGCATAGATTTCTAAAATTTGAATAAGGTGTCTCTCAAAGACCACTACCCCCTTCCCAAAATGGAATACATATTGAAAAAGGTAGTGGGATCTCAGAAGATGTCCATGCTAGACAACTTCTAAGGATATAACCAAATCATGGTCCACTCAGACGAAAGAGAGAATACGACTTTCACCACTCCGTGGGGAACGTTCATGTACGCTAAGATGTCATTCATCCTGATGAACACTGGTGCCACTTTCCATAGGGAAATGGACATCATGTTTGTTGATGAGAAGGACAAATTCATCATGATTTACCTTGACGACATCACAGTGTATTCTTCCTCTGAAAAACAACACCTCGAGCACCTGAAGAGGGTTTTCCAAAAGTGCAGAAAGTTTAGCATATCACTAAACCCAAAGAAGTCTCATTTCGTGGTGGAAGAGGAAAATATTTTGGGGCACATCGTTTCCAAGGAAGGGATTAAAATAGACCCCAACAGGGTTGAAGGGATCTTGAAGATCAACACCCCATGCAGTAAAAAAGAGGTACAGTCCTTCCTAGGTAAGTTGAACTTTTTGAGGAGGTTTATCCCAAACCTGGCGGAAATCATAAAACATATAACTTGTATGCTCAGGAAAGGAAACAAGATTAAGTGGAATTGAGAAGCTAATAATTCCTTTGAAGATATCAAGGTGGCTTTGAATAAAGCCCCTGTGCTAGCCAACCTGGACTTTATGAAGGATTTTCTCCTTTTTTCATTTGCCTTTGAACACACTATTATCGGGGTACTATTGCAGAAGGAGGAACATGATTTCAAGAAACCCATAGCCCACTTCAGTCGGACACTGCGTGATTCTCCCCTAAAATATGAAATTATGGAAAATCAGGCGTATGCCTTAGAAAAAGCTCTAAAGGAATTCAGGACATACATATTACACTCCCACATCATAGCCTGTGTGCCCAACAGTTCAGTAAAGGACATCCTGAATCAACCCGATCTGGAAGGAAGGAGAGGGAAATGGATAGTAGCCATGTTAGAATACGACCTTGAGATCAAATCGACAAAGCTTGTCAAGATCCAAGGCCTTGCGAAGTTGATGCTGCAATTGGACTACAACGTGGTAGGTATGAACTTCATTGTCGATCTGTCAAAATGCCCCCGAGAAGAAAAGGCTGCGTATATACCTGAGTGTTTCATTGATCCATCGTGGTATGAAGACATCATATATGTTTTATAAAATATCCAAGCCCCTCTGAGCGTGAGCAATACTAAGGCAAGATTCCTCAAGATGAAGGAAGTTAAGTTCTCTGTTTTGGATAATTTGCTTTATTGGAAAGATCCCAGAGGAATACTGTTGAGTTGTCTGCTAGAGGACGAGGTGAAATGAGCCATACAAGATTTTCACAAAGGCGACTGCCGAGGAAACCATTATTGGAATACCACCACACACAAGATCCTAAGGGTATGATACTACTGGCCGACGATTTTCGTCGACGTATATAAAGAGGTCTCCAGCTGTCATGAGTTCCATATTTTCGATGAGAGAAGAAAGTTATAGCCTCTGTTGTTAAAGACAATCTCAGTCGAGGCACCTTTCATGCAGTGGGGGCTAGATTTCATAGGATAAATAAACCCACCATCCTCTGCGCAGCATAAACGGATTCTCACAGCCACGGATTATTTTACAAAGTTGATCGAGGTGGTCCCCACAAAGAAATCCACTGACGAAGTCATCATACAGTTCATGGAGATACACATTTTGCCAAGGTTTGGATGCCCTGTAAAGATCATAACAAATAATGCGACTGCGTTCAAGTCTAAAAGGATGGAGAAGTTTCATCAGGACTATAACATAACCTTGGGACATTCCATAGCATATTATCCATAGGGAAATAGGTTAGAAGAATCCTCAAATAAGAGCCTGACCAGAATCATCAAAAGGCTCTTGCAAGACAACAAGAGAGCATGGCATAAGAATCTTATCTACGCGTTGTGGGAAGATCAGATTACCACCAAAAAATCCATATCAACGTCACCCTTCCATATCGTTTATGGCGCAGACGCGATCTTCACTACTGCATTGGGACTGCCCGTCATGAAATTGTGGCAAGAGTAGGAGGTCAAGCCAAATGATGTGAAAGGAGGATAAACCAGCTAATTCACACCCAACATGCAAGGGAACATGTGTATAATCGATCTCAGATCCATTAGGAGAGGATAAAGAAATCTTTTGACAAACATTCCAAGCACGAAAATATCCAAGTTGGAGATCTGGTGCTGAGATGGGATGCGAGAAATGAAGATAAAGGAAAACGCAGAAAGTTTGATCACCTTTGGAAGGGACCATACAAAGTTGGCCCATATTTTGGAGACAATGTGTATTTCCTGAAAGGATCGAGTGGAGAATGCCTTGGTTGGGGACCTATAAATGACAGGTTCCTCAAACGTTACCTGATGTAACAAAATCCGTTTAAGTCATTTGTCATTGTAAATAGTCTCTCAATTTGCGTTGAGTTAGTAGGTTAGCATAAAATTGAAGCCCGAAGTGAAGGCCCTAAGTTTATGCTGAAGTCTTGGAGATTGTGTCATCGAGTCCATTTTGTTTTTCTGTCCGTCGTTTATATCACTTAGTATCTAGACGTCAAATAAATCCCAACGATCAGGCAGCTGGTCTACTGTTATTTGCTACCTCACAGGGGGGATAGCATCCCTGTTGCAGCTAGTTGTTAGCATCGCCACTTTTATTTCCATTTAGAGTTTATTTTGAGTCACGTCACGATCCATGCGCCCAAACATGTGAAATCGGGTACGTAGCACCATGAGGGTGAAGTCAGCAAATGGTCGGTTGGCCCTTGGAAATGGGAAAGGGTGTCAGAGTTGGAAACTGTATACGTAGTACGAGGATTTTTTTTCCCAAAAGGTCGAATCCTGTTAAAAGCTATTTCTACGTACCCCTATCGAGTCAAATGGTTAATATAAGGTCGCGTTGGCAAGTTCCATAGTTATTATTAGTTCATCATGAGGGCCGAAGGAATGAAGAATTGAAACATTCATATTATCCATGTGTTGTGAGTGGGAAATCCCTCTACGGACTAGCACTTAGGTTTTTATCATGCATGCAGAAAAGACCTAAAGATTCCTACTTTCTACCGTCATCCCGGACCTAATCCCCATTATTCTTAAGCAAATACACAGTTAAGAAGATCAAGTGAGCATACCTTATTTCGGGCATTTGATATCGATCCTTCTTTACGCTTAGTTGATCTTTGACTGCAACTCTTCTCCCAAGGCTGACCTTCATTCACACAAGATAAACAAAGAACTCCACATGCATTTGATCTACAGATTAATGGGTTATATATTTAATCAATATGTACACAATAAACCATGAAAACCTCATATGGTGGGATGGGAAAAGTACTTCTTTATTATTAACTTCAATAAATCAACTTACAATGATGAATCCAACCACTGCTCCACGAACCTGGTCTTGGGATCCTCTTCAGATATCCTCCAACTTCTTTGCTCTATACTTCTCTTTGCACAAGGATGGCTAAAGGTTGGGACAAAGGGAATGCGCAATCGGGTATAGTTTCTTTACTATGATTCTCCTCTTCCAAATGGGACCCCTAACCCTTCTTTTATAGGCTAGAAGAAGCTAGGTATTTGGTCGAACTTTCGTCCATGCATGGACGAAAGGTTTAGATAACTTACCCAAAGCTGTGTGATACGTCATCAAATTTCGTTTTTTCATGATTTTGTAGGTACACACGAGTTGTCTTGGGTCAGCTAGCGTGTACACACATGCAATAAAGTATCAGGGCATGTGGGCCTTTATAAAAGGGGTTTTTAAGAAGAGTTGTTCAACAGTGTTTTGGCAAAGAAGGAATCTAAGATGGCTTGATGCCAGGTAAGCATTCTTGGTGAAAATTAGGGTTATAACAGATCCCCCCTAGTGTGTGAGGTCAAAAGAGCATCTGATGGCTGAGATACATTAACAATATTCACCGATGTGCCGAACAAGTGAGCCTAGGAACCAGAAATCAGGAGGTGCCATCTACAAAAATAGTAATTGTCTCACCGAGATGAGCATACCCATGCTCGGTATAAAATAAAATCATGGCTACCAATCAAATACACTATAGATCCATGTTATATAACTATATAAAGTGTAGCCACGAGAAATACATAGTGGAGCTACATCTCGAAATCAAAAAGATATACGTGTAGAGTATCCATCTTCTCAGACGCTGATAAGGCCTGATGGATGGAGATGAGGTCTTCAGAGCTCGAGCAACAACTTCAAAATCTTCAAAACTCAGGTAGTAGTGTAATATGAGTGTACGACTTCACTACCCAGAGGTCTTCAACGGCTCGTTGGTCATGGAATAGAGAATCTTGATGATTAGACTGAAGGCTTCATTGATTTCGAACAAAGACTTGATTGGACATTCATGATGGTCGGGTATGAGGGCAAGAGACAAAATTCAAAGGGGCTGACTCAGGCTTGGTAAAAAATTCCCTTAGACAATAGCACGACAAATGATGAGACTCAGGCAGCATGTTATTAACAAATTTTACGAGGTAGGAGGCAACGCAAACTCTCCATATGTTTCGAAGAATAACCAAACAGAGGAGGAAACAACTATATGTAGCAAGAAGAACTTCCTAAGGTTGTATTAAATCCCAGAGTTTGACGAACAAATGGAGTGATGTGCTTTATCCAAGGGTGACTCATTATGCTGTCAATAAAGAAAATACTTTCCCCTTCCTCTTTTTGGGGTATATTTGTTTTTTTTTGTCTTTTTCAATAATTTTGGAAAAAGAATAAAAGAATGTTACATTACAAAGGAGGAATGAGTGTTGAAAACATACAAGTTCGAGGCGCAAGGACAATACTGATGTTCAAAGTAAGGACACTCGGGAAAAATCCTCCAGGGGCCAAAGGTGTCAAAACGTAGAGGCAAAGTGATATAGGGCTTGCGTATAAGGCATGATTTAGATGGTTCAGTTGAGAGCAACATGGAGTCGACATTAGGCCAAAGACGTGGGTATGCAAATGCGATTAATAAAACACACAATGGTAACGTCCTTCGATGTAAGTTTAACGAGCCCAGAGAAGGTAAGCTCGACAGTTTTTCATATTTAGAGAGTCTGAAAAAAGGAGACTCCACTGAGGTACCTTTTTCGAAGGTAGTCTAGTCGGTTCGAAAAAGGGGTAAACTAGCACCGACAAGACGTCTATTCAAAACCATTTTAATGAGTGTGATAAAGACAAGATCACTCGAAATTTTTTTCATTTTTAAAGAGTCTAAAAAAATCTTAACTATGGACTCCATCAGGAATGTTCTTCTGGACCATTTTAATGAGTGTGAAAGAATAAGGTCACTTGGCAATATTTTCAATTTTAGGGAGTCTGAAAAGAGCTTAACTATGGACTCCGTGGGGGTTCCTTATTCATACATTTAGTCCCTCAGGCCCGAAAAAGGGTTAAAATGATACCTGAGAGTACTCTTCTAGAGAACTGAAGTTCCTTAGAGTATACCTTTGTTTGTATAGTTGATCGTTCAGACCGAAAAAGGGGTAAACTATCGCCAGACAGACGTGACTTCAAATTTTAGTTTAATGAGCGTGAAATGCCACAAGATCGCTCAACAATCTTTTCATGTTTAGAGGGTCTGAAAAGGGCTTAAAAGAAGACTCGTGTAAGGAACGTTCTTCTGGACCAATTTAACGAGTGTGAAGAAACAAGGTCACTCGACAATATTTTCATCTTTAGGGAGTCTGAAAAGGGCTTAAAGAAGACTCCATGGGAGCTACAACTCATGTATGAAACTGGTTCAGGTAGAGCCTCCTCGATAGTCAACTTAGGAAGTCTCCCAAAAGGGAAGAAAACACAAACCATGATGTAAGTCCTCCCGCGGTATAGAAACCGTAGTCATGGCGTCAAGGATAGCCTTATCTAAAATAAATTCAAAATCCGAGAAATCATGCAAACAATGGTCGACAGTCCCAACGAGTGAAGTAAACTGACCCTACTCCATATGATGATGGAGGTTCTGGCTAGGACTGGCAGAGTCTATCAACGAAGAGTCACGAGCATGAGGGCTTAAGGATCAACAAACAACGAGATTAGACTTGGAAGGATACTCAAGCCTACTTGGACCAAGAGGGGGAATCAAGGGCTCCCATGACCCCATTAGATACACCAATGGATCAATTGCTGAGACTAAGTCTCCAGAAGGCCAACATGATTTCACAGGTTCCTTCTTAGAATCAATTGAACACCGAGGATAATATGCCACATAATTAACCCGGGGCGGGGTAGAGTCTACACAAACACTAGGAACATATAAAGGGGTAGTCTGAAATAATGTCGAATTAGGATGGTGATTATCAGATGCCATCTGGTCAATAGTGACAATGCTTCCATTGTGAGGGAAATGCATCACCCGGAAGAGCGTAGACACCACAACATTCATAGCATATACATAATCACGCCCGAGAAGCATACTGAAATCTGACGGGCCTTGCACCACTATAACATCGACACAGATAATATTCCCACCTAATGAGATAGGAAACTGAGGAAGAACCCCCAAATATTCACTAGGACGTCTTGCAAAAGCCAACAGTTCATGCAAAGAAGACACAAGCTCGGGAGATCCCAAGACTTTCCAAACCGAGGAGCATAAAATACTTGTAGAGGCTCCTTCATCCACACTACGTCGATAAATGTTTGTTGAATTAACTTCAACCCTTATTTGAAAAGGTGAGGCGGAAGGAAGACGAGGCTCAACAAGGTCATTCCAATCAAAGGAAACCATCCTAGGGATTGGAAAGGGTGTGCTCGAAATGAGCGGAATGCCCCCTTGTGCTGAAATTACTAAACCAAAAATGTTAAAAACATAGTCGGTAGACATGTCACTCCCCAAAAGAAGAGTGGGATCATCTGATGATTGTATCGGCATGACCACTTTCACAACCAATGGCTAAATAGGTTGTGAGACTACATGGTCTAAAGGCACCTCACCCCCCAAAAGAGGAGTGGGATCAGTCAATGACTGCATCGGCATGACCGCTTTCACAACCCATGGTTGAATAGGTCGGGAGACTACATGGTCTAAAGGCACCTCACCCCTCAAAAGAGGAGTGGGATTAGCCAATGACTGCATCGACGTGACCACCTTCTCAACCAATGGTTGCATAGGCTGAGAGACTACATGGTCTAAAGGCACCTCACCCCTCAAAAGAGGAGTGGGATCAGCCGATGACTGCATCGGCATGACCACTTTCTCAACCAATGGTTGAATAGGTTGAGAGACTACAAGGTCTAAAGGCACCTCACCCCCCAAAGAGGAGTGGGATCAGCCGATGACTGCATAGACATGACCACTTTCTCAACCAATGGCTGAATATACTGTGAGGAAACCTTAGAAGACTCATAATCATAAGAGCTTGCAGACAGGGACCACAATCTTTGTACCTCTGGAATGACAGGGCATAAATGAGTAAGGTGATCTCCCTTGCAAAGCTTACACGGGAACTTAGGCTTACGTCCTATCTGTCTAGGTTTCTCAACATAATTAATGCCCCCAACATGACTAGCAGTGGTTGGTTGTACATCTCCAACATGACTTGCAGAGGTTAGTGATGGGTTGATAACATGACTTGCAGAGGCTACAGACCTATTACTAGTATGACTAGCAGTGACTGGATTTTTTCCCCCAGCATGACTTGCAGAGGGTGAGTGTGTGTCCCTAGCATAACTTGCAGAGGCTGGGTGTTGATATTCAACGTGACTTGCAGAGGTTGTCGACTTATCTCCAACATGACTCGCAGAGGTTGGTGATTTCTTCTTCCTATTCTTCCTCCTTCTATTTCATTTAGACTTCCAGTTACTAGTAACTGTACTTTCACCAGAGGCGAGAGAAGGAGGAGGAGAAGACTTTGCTGACGAAGAAACATCAACAGGGTGCCCATGAATTAAGGTGCTTAACTGAGAAGTGTCAAGAGCATTCGGTACATTTGGAATGGTACCCAACCAAACCGGTAGTCCCACATTCAACCCAGGAATGTACAAAGTGGCCATCAAAGGGACACCAACGTTTCCGAAGAAGGGAAAAACACAAGAATCCCCTTGCAAATGGGTTCCTTGGTTGGTATCATTGGGAACTTTATCAATGGATATCTTATGCATAGGTTCGCCCCTTTCGGGATCATTAAATCAGTAAAAATATCACACACTGACTCTAAAGAACCAGTGTTATCAAAACAACGTCTATTAAGAGGCAGCTCCTTGTTTATAAGCGGAACACTGAAAAGTCCTCTCAACCGGCGGAGTGGGAGGTCTACCACCCTAGGTTAGAGACCCAAATCCATGACTGACTAACTCACTATGGAAAACTAGGGAGCATAGAGCACACACTAAAAGTTCCTAAAGGAAAATCAAGCAAATGACTAACTAGTTGGAAGAACAGTTACACAAACCAACACTAGAGCAACTTACCGGTGCAAGTGCAACTCAAAAAAAAAATCACCCTCCGGGTATACTCTGCAAAGTGTGGCCCGATGTCTATGCTAGGTACCGTGATATACCCCCGCAGTCACCTATGTATTTCACTAGAAAGATAGGCAAAAAGGTTTCCAGCGCGTGAACAGTCACCAAGCGGGTACAGTCGACAGTCGGGTAGACAACAATGAGCAGGGTACCAAGCCCAAAACCTGCCAAGGGTATCGAAAGCAAGTGGTCCGGAAAAAAACTGAGGACCTCGAATGGATTCAAGATGCACGAAGCTCTGTGGAAAATGCAACCAATGAAATCCCAAGACAAGCCCTCTATATGTGTTCTCCACTACGATTGGTCCGACTTTGGAGGGGTTATCTCCGCTACCTTTCTGCATGCAACCTCATGTTTATCCTCTGTGTTAGAGGGGGGTCCCAGATAACTTTCACAATACTGGACTTATACACTCCTTAGCACAGACTCGTATGTTTGTTTTATAGCCTTGAAGAGTTTCCTCTCCAACCTAAATCAAGGCTCTAGCCTAATGTAGTTGATGAACCCTACAAACATAAAGTCTAGTAATTTTTAATTAGCATTCTTTTTAAGGCTTGATTTACTCAAAAGGGGTATGGTAGTGCAACTGATGTTGTTAAGACTCTTTGTGAAAAATGATGAAACTTACATGAACACTGGCAAAGAATGACTATAATGTTGTTAAGACTCTTTGTGAAAAATGATGAAACTTACATGAANTATATATATATATATATATATATATATTGAAATGCTTTTAAAATTAGAAGAAACACAACGGTATGCTAATTTCTTTTTCTTTTTCAAATAACAATGCAAATAAAATGCCAGGAAAGAAAGAGATCTAACAAACTAAGTTTTTTTTTTATATTTTCTTCCAATAAAATTAGAAATAACAAAATATTCTAAAAGAAAATGATGAATGCAACTCACTTTTCTTAAAATTTCAAGCTAAAAAAAAGTTTTAAAAGCTAGGAAACACAAAAAATATTTTAATGAAAAAGAAAGCTATTGTTGTGATCAAACCCAAGTTACTGATCGCTATGACAAAGACCCAAAAAGCTGAGAGGTATAACTCTTGACAAAGGAAAGGATGACTGCCCCACCTTAAACAAAAATTTTCTCCACAGGCACACTGTTGACAGTTCAACAGCAAGCGTGTGCACACGAGATGTGTATAGTTAGGGAGCATGTACATGCGTGCAGACCTTATACAGGCCGCATGTACTTTTGAAACTCTAAAAAATGAAAGGAAAAACAATCAAGCCCAGGTAGAGACCACTGGTACTGAGAACCAGAATCTCTTGAAAACTCAGACACTTACTTTGACAACAAAAAGAAAACAATTCAAGGAAAACTTCATAGAACAAACCAATCTAAGGTGAAACCTAAGCTATAGACTGCAAACAATAAAGACTAGAATGAGTTCCAGAAAACCCCTAAGAAGGATTATTTATGATAGGGGAGAGGATGACTGCCTCTCTAAAAGAATTTTTCTGAAATCATACACACAACTGACACTTCCTCGACCAGCATGTACACACGAGTTGTGGGAAGGTAAGGCGCGGGTACACGCGTGCAGACCTTATATAGGCCGTGTGTACCTCTGTGGGTCTTGAAAAAAAATGCATTCAAGCAAAGAAACAGAGATAACTGGTATGTAATACCAGAATCTCTGTTAGCTCAAACTTTTGCAGAAACTTTAAAAATAAGTAATGGAACCAGTTCTTAAAAATACCCAAGAAAAAATATTCCCAAAAACCCTAGAGGTCCCCAGTGGAGTCGCCAATTATGTTGTGAGTGGGAAATCCCTCTATGGACTAGCACTTAGGTTTTTATCATGCATGCAGAAAAGACCTAAATATTCCTACTTTCTACTGTCATCCTGGACCTAATCCCCATTATTCTTAAGCAAATACGTAGTTAAGAAGATCAAGTGAGCATGCCTTATTTTGGGCGTTTGATATTGATCCTCCGTTACGCTTAGTCGTTCTTTGACTGCATCTCTCCTCCCAAGTCTGACCTTCATTAACACAAGATAAATAAATAACTCCACATGCATTTGATCTACAGATTAATGGGTTAGAGATTTAATCAATATGTACGCAATAAACCATGAAAACCTCATATCGTGGGACGGGAAAAGTACTTCTTTATTATTAACTTCAATAAATCAACTTACAATGATGAAGCCAGCCACTGCTCCATGAACCTAGTCCTGGGCTCCTATTCAACTATCCTCCAACTTCTTTTCTCTATACTTCTCATTGCACAAGGATGGCTAAAGGTTGGCACAAAGGGAATGCACAATCGGGTATAGTTTCTTTACTATGATTCTCCTCTTCCAAATGGGACCCCTAACCCTTATTTTATAGGCTAGAAGAAGCTAGGTATTTGGTCGAACTTCCATCCATGAATGGCCGAAAGGTTTAGTTAACTTACCCAAAGTTGTGTGTTCCATCAGCATCTTTCCTTTTTTCGTGCTTTTGTAGGTACACGCGGGATGTCTTGGATCAGCTAGCGTGTACACGCGTACAGTAAAGTATCAGGGCACGTGGGCCTTTATAAAAGGGGTTTTTAAGAAGATTTGTTCAATAGTGTTTTGGAAAAGAAGGAATCTGAGATGGCCTGATGCCAGGTAAGCATGCCTGGTGCAAATTAGGGTTATAACACCATGCACAACAAGTTGTATCACCTGCACTCCACACGTCGGGATTTTCCATGAGCAACCTGAAGGCTGACTTGAAACATATCGTCGCCATAAATTCATTGATTTCCAGCATGTTTCCCTCTCTCGGTTGATTCTCTATAAATCTCAGATGCTCGTCATGCTCTCCAGTCATAAATCCTGGCTCAAGTTGTTTTTCACAGTTTTCCCTTTGCCAGTTCAATTGTTTCAGAACTGCTCCCCAAAATGTTCATTCAAAGTTGTGCGCAAGGTATACCTTGGTCATGCCATGGAGTCTCCTCAGAGTATAGGAAAGGTCATGCAGAGCGGAATAAATGCAAGATCCAAACCTCAAAGAGATTGGGATTCATTCGTGCCTCCAACAACCATTCCCAAAGATGTAGAGGAAACCATTCTTTCACCTACAAAAGAGATCAGTTTAAGACATGGGACAGTTGAAATAGAGAAATTCACACAGAAGAGTGAGACGACAGGAGCCTCCTCCTACGAATAGCAATTGCCTCGGAGGAGAGGCCAGCCGAGAAAGAGCGAGGATATCATGAAGGTTTGAAGTTCATAAGGACCGCACGATGGACCGACAGCTGAAGGACTACTCAGGTGCGTCACCTAGCTAGAGCTTGCCGAAGATTTGAGTCGGGAATGCAAGAGTAGAACAAGGAAGGCGGGAGCCATGGGAACGAATGAGGAAACTCCATCTTAGCAGCTGAAGCAAGCAAAGATGGTTATTTTCGAGTTGTATCAGGAGAACAGAGAATTAAAACGACAACTAGCAACCAAAACCGCGGAGGCATCAACTGCACAGAGTCGCAGAGGGAACATGGTGTGGCTGAAAAGGTAGCTTAAAGAGGCTTTGAATAGTATTGTCTAGTATGGCAGAGGAAAAGCACACGGAGCATCCCAGAGAGCGAGGGGCAACCGAACAGTGAGTCTGTGTGGCTCTTGCCAAGCAAAAGGATAGAAAGCTTAACGGGCAACATTCTTCTTCACAACAGTTTTGAGTGATACACGTCCTCTGAAGCATCTCACCATTTTGATAATGGTCATGAGAATCAAACAGTTGTTTGCTGCGGACATTTCTCCAGCTAATAGGCGCATAACGGAAGGTGAAACCAACATTGCAGACAACAAGTTTTGGATAGACACCTGTTCGCTGGGATGCCCGATCAAGAGATATAGTGACACCTTTTTCCTACGTCGGATCCTAACCGATGATCAGACCACATCGTGAACCCAAAGGCAGTTGTTAGTAGACATAAATGATTATTGCCTATTTTTAGATAGTGTCATGCGAAGAGTTTCCGGCGCATGTGGCACAGTTTTCCTAGTATAGGTTTAGCAGTTAGAAAGCAGTGTAGCCCAAGCGACACCCTCGCTTATATATTTCATCTTTTCGATGTAAGCCATGTTGGTTGGCAATTTTGAGAAACAAATGTTATTGTATGAAGTCTGTGTCTTGACCAAAATTTAATGCAAAGGTCCTGTGATTTGATGAAAAGATTCTAGTTGTGATAGTTGGATGTATTGTGTATCTTTCTCTGCGTCTATGCTTCCTGTTATCTTTTATTTCATATCTAATATCGTCTATTTCAGAACGAATTTTTGAACCTGTGGATTCGTTGTACTGCTCCCCTTGTTCACGCCACTTAGAAAAAATGTTTTCCTCTCAAGATAACTTTGAATTTGTCTACAACGGCTCTCTTGAGTTACTTCTTGTGTTTTTTCTCCTGCCACACTTTACGGTTTACACTGAAGGTTGTTTCTCGCCTAGCCTTTCCCTCTCAAATCCAATTACTAAGTCATTTGTTCTGTTTCTTCCTCAGACCGACCCCATAACCCGAGTTTTACTTTTCTATGCCAATACAACCAGAAACATTTTATTATCGGTGTTAAATCTAGCCACTATTTGCAAATCCATATCCTGCATGGAGACCGCGCCATTTATGAGAGAGCCCTCTCCAGATCCAAAGGGCTAGTTTCAGGTCTCAAAGTTGGTTAAAAAAGTTACCTTCTTCGTTTGTTAGTTAGCCAAATATATTTACGGATTGCTAACACCCTTTTAAATATAGAAAAATGTTCACATCCAAGCTTAACCATGAATTGACTAAAAGAATCTCACTTCTTGGGAAATGGTCGGTCTAGTATAGACCATAACATACATCAAACTACCAATTTCACTAGCATAAGAAACAAAATCCATATCCTTCATCTCTGCAGGTGTTATAGGGTATTGTTCAACTAAAATCTTAGTTTTACCATAAATTGGAATAATCAATGGTTTTCAATCTGTCATGCAAAAACACTGCAATATGGAATTTACATACTTACTCTGGGTCAACCAAATATATTTTTTTTCTCTATCTCTCTTAATCTCGATTCATCAGATATATTTTGCATCCCCTAAGTCCTTCATATGAAATTGTGTTGAAATATGAGACTTCAAATCACAAATCACATCTTTGCTATTATTAAAGAATAACATATCATCTACAGAGAGTGATAACAAGGAAATGACCACCGTCTTGTTTTTAATACACATAATAATCTAATTTTGATCTTAGAAATATCAATCTCAAGACAAAAGAATCAAAATTTTGGTACCACATTCTGGAAGACTATTTGAGACCATATAAAGACCTTTTTAGCTTCCAAACCAATGACTCTTTAACTTTTTCAACATAGTACTTTGATTTTTATATTTGAATCATTTTGTTCTTTTATTATTTAAAGGTAGGTGAGAGAATTAACGAGAGGACAGGGAATTTGGGAATTGAATGAGGGAGGGGGATTCAAGAGAGGAAGATAAGGAAGAGAGGAGGGGACTTGGAAAATGATGTTTCTTTTGGAAAATATCGAGAGAAAGAGGAAGGAGAAAGGAGGAGAATGGAAGGAAATGTTTTGGGGGGGATTTTTACTAGGGCACTAGTGTTGCTAGGATTTTGGGCTTGGGGGATATCAAATCTGATTTCCTGGAGCTAGGGAGACAGAGAGGCTCTATTCCTAGATAGCTGGGAGGAAATAGTTCCAAGTAGTTTTAATTTCAAGCTTTGGTAGGAGACTGTTCAACAACTCAAAGGCCTTCATCTTCAAGAGGTATTTTACTAGTCTACTATGTTGTTTTAATCAAATTATTTTAATCAAGTTATAGATATTAAGATTTTTTTTTCAATGNCTAAAAACTTCATCCTTTGTCTTCAAGAGATATAACCAAGTCTTTCTTGAGTAATCATTTATGAAGGTTACATAATAAGGAGAACCTCCTAGATATTTGACTGGCATCGGACCACAAACATTTGAATGTATTAGATCTAGGATTTCCTTAGATCTATTATTGCTACTTGAGAATGGCTTCTTAACATTTATGTCGAGAGAACATTCTATGCAAATTCCTTCATGTGTATATTGTATTTTTGGTATTCCTTCAACCATTTTCTCAAGGAAAGGTAATTCTTGATAGTTAAGATGAGCATACCTTCTATTCCAAAGTTCACTGGGATTGACTTCATCATGTATAAGAGCTTCATCATTTCGTTCTAGTAGTTTGTATAATCTTCCTTCACGAGTTCCAATAACTCTAGCATTATCTGTGTTGGAGTCTCTAGACTAAGATAATACTTCACCATCTACAAAGTCTATTATATTTCCTTTGTCTTCTAAGAAAGATATAGATATAATATTCTTTTCTAAACCAGGTACATATAAGACATGACTCAAATGAACATTATTAAATGATTTCAATTTGATGGAGGCTTGATCAATCCCTTCAATTGTATAGGTGTTCTTGTCTCCAAGTTCTACCTCATAGGATGTCTTCTTTTCATTCAGACTAGAGAGTCTGACCTGTTCTCCTGTCATACTCCTAGAAGCTCCACTCTCAATTATCCACATGTCATCTTCAAGAGTTCTTGTAAGAGTTGAATAATGTAGATGTTCTGTCTTTTCATTCATGATTTATGTTGACTGATAACTGGTCAAACTTTGACTTTGACTGGTCAAACATTGACTTGGAATGGTCAAATGTTGACTTTGACCCTAAATCTCAACCTTGACGGTTTTTTTTCTTCTAAGAGTGTCAATAGGTGCACTAGACTAAGGCACACTAGAAGTTGTTGGGAAAGAGGTTTTGGGGTTTGCAGTTGCACTTGCTAGTAACCCTAGCGATATTGCTTCAGTAACTACACCCACTAGAAACCTTAGTGCCAATTATTCAACGAGCTTGATAATATTATGGCTTAACTTCCTTCCAATGGTTATATTGACTGAAGGAGTTGTGATCCCATAACCTGATAGAAAAATGGGTATGCTTGTTTAACCATATACAATATAGCAATATTGTCACCCAACCATAGGCACAAAGGACACCCTCGAGAACCTTAACCTTGATAGATAGAATAATTCTAGTAGCATATCAATAGCCAACCAAGGCTAGCACACCAAGAAAGGATAATCAAAGACCAAGAAAAAATTCCAAATCGATAACCCAAGACAAGATCACTACTATAGCGGTTGCAGTTCTCCTTCACTCATGTGCATTTCTTGCCTTTATGCAGTCGTGAGTGAGTGAGTCACAAATGAGCTCTAGCCCCCTCTATTTATACTGCTCCATCTTAACCGACTGGGCCGAATTCTCTTCTTGGGGGATAATAACTCAATATTAATTATTCTATGAAGCCAACATGTCTTTTAGGGTTATTATCCAAGTCTTTAGGGTTTCTCATGCTTCCCAAAATATTCTAGTCTCATCAAAGGTTACAAGTGGAGGTCAATACCTCGCACAACTATCATAATATCAACAACAAATGACACTCTTATTGTCACATTGAACTATAATAACTCTCTGACTTATCCCTACTTTTGAAGATAGTTTCATAAGCCAAATGGTCTCGTTATAGGCATGAGTAGTTTCCATAAACTCTATCTCTACAGTGGAAAAAATGACACAATGTGTCTCTTTCTCCTCCAACTTACTACACCAAAAAATAAAAACATGTATCTTCTTGTAGATCCCAATCTATCTACATCCCATTCCCAATCATAATACACATAACCATGTATATCCACTAGGTGTGGGTTCCCTAAAAGATCAGTATGATAGAAAATTAAATATTCAGAAGCACCTCACAAATACATTAATACCCTTTGTTAGCGCCACCACTTTTCTTTCCATTTAGAGTCGATTTTGAGTCACGTCATGATCCATGCACCCAAACATGTGAAATCGGGTACGTAGCACTATGAGGGTGAAGTCAGCAAATGGTCGATTGGCCCTTAGAAATGGGAAAGGGTGTCAGAGTCAGAAACTGTATACGTAGTACGAGCATGTCTTTTCCCAAAAGGTCAAATCTCATTAAAAGCCAGTTCTACATAACCATGTCAAGTCAAATGGTTAATATAAGGTCGCATCGGCAAATACCACAGTTATTATCAGTTCATCATGAGGGTCGAAGGAATGAATAATTGCAACATTCGTATTATCCATGCACAACAAGTCGTATCACCTGCACTCCACACGCTGAGATTTTCCATGAGCAACCTGAAGGCATACTTGAAACATCTCGTTGCCATAAATTCATTGATTTTAAGCATGTTTCCCTCTCTTGGACGATTCACTATAAATCTCGGATGCTCGGCATGCTCTCCAGTCGTAGAACCTGGTTTATGTTGTTTTTCACAGTTTTCCCTTTGCCAGTTCAATTGTTTCAGAACTGCTCCCCAAAACATTCATTCAAAGTTGGGTGTAGGGTATACCTTAGTTGCGCCATGGTGGCTCCTTAGAGTACAGGAAAGGCATGCGAAGCGGCAAAACTGCAAGGTCCGGACCTCAAAGAGATTGGGATTCATTCGCGCCTGCAATGACCATTCCCAAAGATGTAGAGGAAACCATTATTTCACCTACAAAAGAGATCAATTTAAGACATGGGATAGTTGAAACAGAGAAATTCACACAGAAGAGAGAAACAACAGGAGCCTCCTCCTCCGAACAACAATTGTTCACAGAGGAGAGGCCATTCGAGAAAGAGCGAGGAGATCACGAAGGTTTGGATTTCAGAAGGACCGCGCGGTGAACCGACAGCTGAAGGAATACTCAGGCGCGTCACCTAGCTAGAGCTTGCTGGATACACATGAACTAATGAGGAAATGCTATCCCAGCAGCTGAAGCAATCAAAGATGGCTATTGTCGAGCTGTATCAGGAGAACAAGTAATTAAAATGATATCTAGCTACAAAAACCACGGAGGCATCAACTGCACAGAATCGTGGAGGGAACGTGGCATGGCTAAAAAGGTAGCTTAAAGAGGCTCCAAACATTATTGTCCAGCTGCGAGAGGCACAAAGGATGGCAGAGAAAAAGAGCATGGAGCATCCCAGAGAGCGCGGGGCAGCCGAATAGGGAGTCTACGTGTCTCTTGCCAGCGCGCAAGGAGAGAAAGCTTAACGAGAAACATTCTTCTTCACAATAGTTTTCAGTGATACACGTCCTCTGAAGAATCTCACCATTTTGATAATGTTCACGAGAATGGAACAGTTGTTTACTGCGCACAACTCTCCAGTTAATAGGCGCATAACGGAAGGCGAAACCAACGTTGCAGACAACAGGTTTTGGACAAACACTTGTTCGTTGGGATGCCCGATCAAGATATACAATGACACATTTTTCCTATGTCAGATCCTGACCGATGATCAGACCACGTGGTGAACCCGAAGGCAGTTGTTAGTAGACATAAATGATTTTTGCCTATTTTTAGATAGTCCCATGCAAAGATTTTCTGGCGTGTGTGGCACAGTTTTCCTAGTCTAGGTTTAGTAGTTACAAAGAAGGACAACCCAAGTGGCACCCTCACTTATATATTTCATATTTTCGATGTAAGCCAGGTTGGTTGACAATTTTGAGAAAGAAATGCTATTGTATGAAGCCTGATTCTTGACCAAAATTTAATGCAAAGGTCCTATGATTTGATGAAAAGATTCTAGTTGTGATAGTTTGATGTATTGTGTCTCTTTCTCTGTGTATGTTCTTCCTGTTATCTTTTATTTCATATCTCATATCGTCTATTTCAGAATGAATTTTCGAACCTGTGGATTCATTGTACTATGATCCTTGTTCACGCCACTTAGACAAAACGTTTTCCTCTCAAGTTAACTCTGAATTCGTCCACAATGACGCCCTTGAGTTACTTCTTGTGTTTTTTCTCCCGCCACACTTTACAATTTACACTGAAGGTTGTTGGACGCCTAGCCTTTCCCTCTCGAATCCAGTCACTGAATCGTTTGTTCTGTCTCTTCCTCAAACCAACCCCATAGCCCGAGTTTTACTTTTCTGCGCCAATATAACCAATTTTTTTTTATTATCGGTGTTAAATCTAGCCACTGTTCGTAAAGCCATATCCTACACGAAGACCGAACCATTTCTGTGAGAGCTCTCTCCATATTCGAAGGGCTAGTTTCACGTCTCAAAGTTGGTTGAAAAATTTACCTTCGTAATATGTTCATCAGCCAAATAGATTTATGGAGTGCTAACATTCTGGCATCGTTGTCGAGGACGAAGTTGAAGAGATTTTCCCCGGGAGAATGACAAATGTTGCAGTTTGACCCCTGAGGGTAACAAAGGGGCAAACACCCATACCGGCTGGAACCTTTACCCTGGCGACTCCAATCCAAAAATACCAGTAGCCCCCAAGTAGCACTACTCAGGAAACCTAGCTCCAAATACTTTTTACACCAGAGTGAATCCTGATCCAAACCCCTCTGAGCCCATATACGACCTAGAGAATATTCTATGCAAGGCTAGAGAGTAGAAGCCATACCCGTTCTATTTCTTGGACATAAGTCTGTCCTTGCCCAAAGACGTCGCACAGAGAATTGGCGACCTATAGTTTGACGCCATTTTCAAGCAGACTCTGTTTAGATCTAAGTCAGAAACTAGTTTGGACAAGACCATTTTCGACCCGAACAATTTCCGAGCCCTGGTGCCAAACAATATCTCCCAAAATATGAATCCCCCTGAGGCTATGGCTGCTAGATTCGCTCCCCTCATCCTGCTGACCCAGTTACACAACTTGCCTCTGAATTATATCCAAAGAATCAGACTCTACGATGTTGAGGGAAATTTTTCTGTCGAGAAACACCTGGACTGGTTTAACGACTTTGTCGACCTGGAGGAGGTGGACTATACAAATGAAAAAATGAGGATTTTTGCGCAAATCCTTTCAAGAGACGTAAGGAAGTGGTTTAAATCCCTCCCGCCCGCAAGCATTCGAGATTTCGCAGCATTCGAAAGGTCCTTCCTAAATAAATGGGGGAACAAGAAAAACCCTTTGCAACTGCTGACGCAATACAATAACATGAAGAAAACACCGCAGGAAATGGTGCAAGAGTTCCCTGCCCATTTTTGAAGGTTTATAACTCCATCCCTGCCGAGGTAAAGCCCCCTCTCGGTGTTGTGCAGTTGCGGTACATGGATTCATTCAATAGTGACTTTGATCTGCTACTGAGAGAAAGGAGATCGAAAAACCTGGACGCCATAATGAGTAACGCTGTCGAGGTCGAAGTGAACATGATGGCGTTGGGAAAAATCAAATCAAATTTCAATCGGGGCGACAAAAGACCTTGGGCGATGCACAGTCGTTGATGTCGTGGTCCTTAGATGACAAGTTCGATATAATGATGAATACTATGGAAAAGTTGATGGAAATAATGTCTATGGGAAATAGGCCTGTTGCGTAAGAACAAAACGACCCACAACCCAAAAATTAGAATCTTCGAAGAGGTCAAATTCCTCAAATCAAGCAGCGGGACCCAGGTGAATAGAAAACGAGACCTCCTTTTCAGAACAACTACAAAAAATAGGATTTTGACCAGTATTTCGACAACCAGATGCATTGTTGTGATGACAAAAACCCATGCATATTCTTGACAAAGAGCGAACATGATCGATACATGAGACAAAATGAATACTTCACGCTGGAAACCAAGGATGGTATGATACTCGAGATAGATGATGCACCATCTTGGGAGACAGAAGAATTTAAGAAAGGTTATTAAGAATGATATCATGCATTTCCATAAGAAGTATAACCTCTGGAGTAAAGATGCATCGGCCGAGCCGAAACAAACTGACTCCGTAAAGAAGCCTGCAGTGGACGCACCTTCAAAAAGATGACCGAGGGCCGACAGTGCAGCCAAATATGAAACCGAGAGGATGAAGTTAAAGTAGGAAGTCCCCAAGAAATCCCTGGAGACAAGCCGAGAGACGACCAGAAAGAGGTAGAAAAATCCTGTCCCCCTTTCAATTTTGAACACGAAATGAAAAAAATCAAAATCTTTGTCCCATTCAATGAGCTGATTAGAAAGGGTGAGTATCGGGAACAAATCATTAAAATGTTGAAAAGGGGAGGGGCCCTGGATACTATGAATGTTTGTGATAATCACCCCGCCATCTTGTTTGGTTCGCGCATCGAAGAGACGAGCGATGATGAATATGTTCCCCCCTTTTATGTCAGTCTGAAGATCTATGATTTGAACTTCCATAATGCCATGCTTGATTCCGGCACATCACATAATCTCATGCCGAAGGTGGTCATGGATGAGTTGGGTCTAGAGGTCACCAGACCATACAAGGACCTTTTCTCTTTCAATTCGAGGAAAGTTAAATTTTTCGACCTAATCAAATACCTGGTCATATCGTTGGCCCAAATCCCTACCAAGAACATGGTCATGGGCATAGTCGTCATAGACATACTTGCGAAGTTCGACATGTTTCTCTCGATATTGTGGGCTGCGAAGCTGAAGGACACTTTGCAGATGGATATGACCTACGCCACTATTCCTGTGTTTGGCCATGACAAAAGACTGTACAGGGAAGTGCTGCTGAAATACATGGTAAGCAGCAAAACACAGCCTCACAACCATCCTATATATGTCGTTGACACCGAAGTGAGTTTGTCTATTTTCTACAATGATATTAGCTTCGGAGAAGAAGGATTGACAACCACCATGACATTCAACAAGAAAACCGCACAGGAAACCGCAGAGTGCACCGACCCAGAAGACCACGTGGAAGACGGGGTGTGGAACATGAATTTTGACGTCACAGTCAGCCGAGAAGGAGTTGGGCCTAGTATATGGGTGAGCCCCCCTAAAACAAGCACAAATTTGCGTTCATACAAGATCGTGTTTGAGTGTACTAACAACATGGCCAAGTATGAAGCACTTATCCTAGGCTTACAAGTTTTGAAAGAGTTAGGCACGCAGAGGATAGTAGTGCACGGGGATTATGAGCTGATCATAAATCAGGTGAAAGGTGTGTATCAGACCAGACACCCCAGAATGCGTACGTACACAAATCTAGCTTTGGACCTTCTTAAAGGATTTTCGGAGTAGGAACTGAATGCTATCCCTAGAGAAAAAATCACATTGTCTACGTGTTGGCCACCTCAACCTCAGTTTTCAAGATTTCGACTCTTCCAAATAAAATATATGAAATCGAAGTCATGCACAAGACAACAGTACCCAACAACATCAAACACTAGCAGGTGTTTGACGATCATAAATAGGTGGAAAGGTTCCTCCGCATGAGAAACGAGTTCCCTAACACAAACACTGATGGGGAATATTGCGGCGATGAAGAGGAAGGCACAGATGCGCACAGTGACGACGACCCTTTCCTGAACTAGATCATGGGGAGGGATATAATACAACTGAAGAACAATATTTTTCCGAAGGGGTTGGTGCCACTAGAAAAGTTTTTTGATGATGGACAAGAACCCCAAGATCACCGCAAGCACAAAAGACGTGGAAGACTGCAACATCGAGACCGAGGCAGGGCCGAAGATGGTAAAATTATAAAAAACACTCAGTCCGAAGGCCAAGCACGATTACATAAAACTCATGAAACATTTCCCATATGTTTTTGCGTGGAGCTACAATGATCTAAAAGTGTATGATACTAAGGTGATCCAACATGTTATCCGTCTCAAGAAAGAACATAAGCCTTTCAAACAGAAGTTGAGATGGATAAACCCCCTATTGCTGCCATTGATCGAGAAAGATGTAAAGAAGCTTTTCGATGCCAAAATCATTGTTTCCTTAAGGTTCTCGAAATGGGTAGCTAACTTAGTACCTGTGAGAAAGGAAAGCGGTGAAATTAGACTGTGTGTAGATTTTTGAAATTTGAATAAGGTGTCTCTCAAAGACCACTACCCCCTTCCCAAAATGGAATACATCTTGAAAATGTTAGTGGGATCTCAGAGGATGTCCATGCTGGATGACTTCTCAGGATATAACCAAATCATGGTCCACCTGGACGACATAGAGAATAATACTTTCACCACTCCGTGGGGAATGTTCATGTATGCTAAGATGCCATTCATCCTGATGAACGTTGGTGCCACTTTCCAGAGAAATGGACATCATGTTTGCTGATGAAAAGGACAAATTCATCATGATTTACCTTGATGACATCCCAGTGTATTATTCCTATGACAAACAACACCTCGAGCACCTGAAGAGGGTTTTCCAAAAGTGCAGAAAGTTTATCATATCACTAAACCTAAAAAAGTCTCATTTCATGGTGGAAGAGGGAAATATTTTGAGGAACATAATTTCCAAGGAAGGGATTAAAATAGACCCCAGTAGGGTTGGAGGGATCTTTTAGATCGGCAACCCGTGCAATAAAAAAGAGGTACCGTCCTTCCTAGGTAAGGTGAACTTTTTGAGAAGGTTTATCCCAAACCTGGTGGAAATCATAAAACATATAAATTGTATGCTCAGGAAAGGAAATGAGATTAAGTGGAATTGAGAATCCAAGAAGTCCTTTGAAGATATCAAGGTGGCTTTGACTAAATCCCTTGTGTTAGCCAACCCGGACTTTATGAAGGATTTCCTCCTTTTTTCATTTTCCTTTGAACACACTATTGTCGGGGTACTATTGCAGAAGGAGGATTAGGATTTCAAGAAACCCATAGCCCACTTCAGTCGGACACTACGCGATGCTCCCCTAAAATATGACATTATGGAAAAGTAGGCATATGCCTTAGTAAAATCTTTAAAGGAATTCAGGATGTACATATTACACTCCCACGTCATCGCCTATGTGCCCAACAGTTCAGTAAAGGACATCCTGAATCAGCCTGATCCAGAAGGAAGGAGAGGGAAATGGATAGTATCCATGTTAGAATACAACATTGAGATCAAAACGACAAAGCTGGTCAAGGGTCAGGGCCTCGCGAAGTTGATGCCGCAGTCGGACTACAACACGATAGGTATGAACTTCATTGCCAATCTATCAGAATGCCCCCAAGAAGAAAAGGCTGCACAGATACCTTAGTGTTTCATTGATTTGTCATGGTATGAAGACATCATATATGTTTTAGAAAATCTGCAAGCCCCTCCGAGCATGAGCAAGACTAAGGAAAGATTCCTCAAGCTGAAGGCAATTAAGTTATGTGTTTTGGATAATTTTCTTTATTGGAAAGATCACAGAGGAATACTGTTGAGTTGTCTGCTAGAGGATGAGGTGAAACAAGCAATACAAGAGTTTCACAAAGGCGACTGCGGAGGACACCATTATTGGAATACCACCACACACAAGATCCTGAGGGTATGATATTACTAGCTGACAATTTTCGTCGTCGTATATAAAGAGGTCTCCAGCTATCACGAGTGCCAGATTTTCGATGAGAGAAGAAAGTTACAACCTCTGTCGTTAAAGCCAATCTCAGTCGAGGCACCTTTTATGCAGTGGGTGATAGATTTCATAGGATAAATAAACCCACCATCCTCTGCGCAACATAAATGGATTCTCACGGCCATCAATTATTTTACAAAGTTGATCGAGGCAATCCCCACAAAGCAAGCCACCGATGCGGTCATCATACAGTTCCTGGAGACAAACATTTTGTCAAGGTTTGGATGCCCTGTAAAGATCATAACAGATAATGCGACCGCATTCAAGTCTAAAAGGATGGAGAAGTTTCTTTAGGACTATAACATAACCCTGGGACATTCCACGACATATTATCCATAGGGAAACAGGTTAGAAGAATCCTCGAATAAGAGTCTGACCAGAATCATCAAAAGGCTCTTGCAAGACAATAAGAGATCTTGACATAAGAAGCTTATCTACGCGTTGTGGGAAGATCAAATTACCACCAAAAAATCATATCAATGTCACCCTTTCAGATCGTTTAAGGCACAGACGTGATCTTCCCTAGTGCATTAGGACCGCCCATCAGGAAATTGTTGCAAGAGTAGGAGGTCGAGCCAAATGATGCACAAAGGAGGATAAACCAGCTGATTCACACCCAACAGCTAAGGGAACATGTGTGTAATCAATCTCAGATCCATCAGTAGAGGATAAATAAATCTTTTGACAAACATTCCAAGAACAAAAATCTCCAGGTTGGAGATCTGGTGCTGAGATGGGATGCGAGAAATTAAGATAAAGGAAAACATAGAAAGTTTGATCACCTTTGGAAGGAACCATACAAAGTCGGCCCATACTGTGGAGACAATAAGTATTTTTTGAAAGGACCAGATGGAGAATGCCTTTGTTGGGGGCCTGTAAACAACAGGTTCCTCAAACGTTACCTGATGTAACAAAATTCGTTTAAGTCATTTGCCATTGTAAATAGTCGCTCAATTTGCGTCGAGTTAGTAGGTCAACAGAAAATTGAAGCCCGAAGTGAAGGCCCTAATTTTATGTTGAATTCTTAGAGGTTGTGTCATCGAGTCCAGTTTGTTTTTCCATCCGTCGTTTATATCACTTAGTATCTAGACGTCAAATAAATCCCAATGGGTAGGCACTTGGTCTACTGTTATTTTCTACCTCACAAGGAAGATAACATCCTTGTTGGAGCTAGTTGTTAGCGTCACCACTTTTATTTCCATTTAGAGTTGATTTTGAGTCATGTCACGATCCATGCACCCAAACGTTTGAAATTAGGTACGTAGCACCGTGAGGGTGAAGTCAACAAATGGTCGGTTGGCCCTTGGAAATGGGAAAGGGTGTCAGAGTCGACAACTATATACGTAGTATGAGCATGTTTTTTCCCAAAAGTTTGAATCCTGTTAAAATCCATTTCTACGTACCCATGTCGAGTCAAATGGTTACTATAAGGTCACGTCATAAAGTGCCACAATTATTATGAGTTCATCAGGAGGGCTGAAGGAATGAAGAATTGCAACATTCGTATTATCCATGCACAACAAGTTGTATCACCTGCACTCCACATGCTGGGATTTTCCATGAGCAACCTGAAGGTCGACTTGAAACATCTTCTCACCATAAATTCATTGATTTCCAACATGTTTCCCTCTCTCGGCTGATTCACTATAAATCTCATATGCTCGGCATGCTCTCTAGTCGTAGAACCTGGCTCAAGTTTTTTTTCACAGTTTTCCCTTTGCCAGTTCAATTATTTCATAACTGCTCCCCGAAACGTTCGTTCAAAGTTGCGCACGAGGTATACCTTGGTCGTGCCATGGAGGCTCCTCAGAGTACAGGAAAGGGCGTGTAAAGTGGAATAACTGCAAGTTTCGAACCTCAAAGAGATTGGGATTCATTCACACATGCAACAACCATTCCCAAAGATGTAGAGGAAACCATTCTTTCACCTACAAAAGAGATCAGTTTAAGATGTGGAACAGTTGAAATAGAGAAATTCACATAGAAGAGGGAGATGATAGGATCCTCCTCCTCCGAACAGCAGTTGCCTCGAAGGAGAGGCCAGCCTAGAAAGATCGAGGATATCATGAAGGTTTGAAGTTCATAAGGGCCGCATGACAGACCGACAACTAAAGGACTACTCAGGCGTGTCACCTAGCTAGAGCTTGCCAAAGATTTGAGTTGAGAATGAAGGAGCAAAACAAGGAAGGTAGGAGCCACGTGAATGAATGAGGAAACTCCATCTCAACAACTGAAGCAAGCAAATTTCTCTATTTTCGAGTTGTATCAGGAGAACGGGGAATTAAAATGACAGCTAGCTACAAAAACCACAGAGGCATCAACTGCACAGAGTCGTAGAGAGAACGTGGTGTGGCTGAAAAGGCAGCTTAAAGAGGCTCTGAACATTATTGTCCAAGATGGTAGAGGAAAAGCACACGGAGCATCTCGGAGAGCGAGGGGCAACCGAACAGTGAGTCTGCGTGGCTCTTGCCAAGCAAAATATGAGAAATCTTAACGAGTGACATTCTTCTTCACAATAGTTTTGAGTGATACACGTCCTCTGAAGCATCTCACCATTTTTATAACGGTCATGAGAATCGAACAGTTGTTTGTTGTGCACAACTCTCTAGCTAATAGGCGCATAACATAAGGCGAAACCAACATTGCAGACAACAAGTTTTGGACAGACACATGTTCATTGGGATGCCCGATCAAGAGATATAGCGACACCTTTTTCCTACGTCAGATCTTGACTGACAATTAGACCACGTGGAAAACCCGAAGGCGGTTGTTAGTAGACATAAATGATTGTTGCCTATTTTTAGATACTGCCATGCGAAGAGTTTCCGACACATGTGGCATGGTTTTCCTAGTCTAGGTTTAAAAGTTAGAAAGCAGGGCAGCCCAAGCAACACCCTCGCTTATATATTTCATCTTTTCAATGTAAGCCAGGTTGGTTGGCAATTTTGAGAAACAAATGTTATTGTATGAAGTCTGAGTCTTGACCGAAATTTAATGCAAAGGTCCTGTGATTTGATGAAAAGATTCTAGTTGTGATAGTTGGATGTACTGTGTCTGTTTCTCTGCGTATGTGCTTCCTGTTATATTTTATTTCATATCTCATATTGTCTATTTCGAAATGAATTTTTGAACCTGTGGATTCTCTATATTGCGCCCCTTGTTCACGCCACTTAGAGAAGACGTTTTCCTCTCAAGCTAACTCTGAATTCGTACACAACGACTCTCTTGAGTTACTTCTTGTGTTTTTTCTCCCGCCACACTTTACGGTTTACACTGAAGGTTGTTGCTCGCCTAACCTTTCCCTCTCAAATCCAGTTGCTAAGTCATTTGTTCCGTCTCTTCCTCAGACTGAGCCCATAACCCAAGTTTTAATTTTCTACGCCAATATAACTAGAAACATTTTATTATTGGTGTTAAATCTAGCCATTGTTCGCAAATCCATATCCTGCGCGGAGACCATGCCATTTATGAGAGAGCCCTCTCTAGATCTGAAGGGCTAGTTTTGGGTCTCAAAGTTGGTTGAAAAAGTTACCTTCATTGTCTGTTCATTAGCCAAATAGATTTACGGAGTGCTAACACCCTTTTTAATATAGATAAATGTTCACATCCAAGATTAACCATGAATTGACTAAAGAATTGACTAAAGAATCTCACTTCTTGGGAAATGGTTGGTCTAGTATAGACCATAACATACATCAAACTACCAATTTCACTAGCATAAGAAACAAAATCCATATCCTTCATCTTTGCAGGTGTTATAGGGTATTGTTCAACTAAAATCTTAGTTTCCCCATAAATTGGAATACTCAATGGTTTGCAATCTGCGATGCAAAAACATTGTAGCATGGAATTTATATACTTACTCTGGGTCAACCAAATATTTTTATTTTCTCTATCTCTCTTAATCTCGATTCATCAGATATATTTTGCATCCCCTAAGTCCTTCATATGAAATTGTGTTGAAATATGAGACTTCAAATCACAAATCACAAATCACATCTTTACTATTATTAAAGAATAGCATATCATCTACAAAGAGTTATAACAAGGAAATCACCAACATCTTGTTTTTAATACACATAATAATCTAATTTTGATCTTAGAAATATCAATCTCAAGACAAAAGAATCAAAATTTTGGTACCACATTCTGGAAGACTATTTGAGACCATATAAAGACCTTTTTATCTTCCAAACCAATGACTCTTTAACTTTTTCAACATAGTACTTAGATTTTTATATTTGAATCATTTTGTTATTTTATTGTTTAAAGGTAGGTGAGAGAATTAATGAGAGGATAAGGAATTTGGGAATTGAATGAGGGAGGGGGATTCGAGAGAGGAGGATAAGAAAAAGAGGAGGGGACTTGGAAAATGATGTTTTTTTTGGAAAATATCTAGAGAAAGAGGAAGGAGAATGGAAGGAAATGTTTTGGGGGGGATTTTTACTAGGGCACTGGTGTTGCGAGGATTTTGGGCTTGGGGGACATGGAATTTAATTTCCTGTAGCTAGGGAGACAGAGAGGCTCTATTCCTAGATAGCTGGGAGGAAACAGTTTCTGGTAGTTTTAATTTCAAGCTTTGGTAGGAGACTGTTCAACAACTCAAAGGCCTTCATCTTCAAGAGGTATTTTACTAGTCTACTATGTTGTTTTAATCAAATTATTTTAATCAAGTTATAGATATTAAGATTTTTTTTTCAATGTGAACTATAAGAATTAAACTCCTGGAAATTGTTGTTAGTAAATTTATTATTAAGACTTACACATGGTATCTGATTACAAGTGTACTTTTAGTTATGAAGCCCAGGGAATGGGTTTTACATATGGTATTAGAGCTATAGTTTATGCACTAGATCCTTAAAAGCCTACCTAGAACTGAAATGTAAAATTTCAAAAACAATACAAATATCATACAGTTTAATAAACCATAAAGTAAGGAGTTTCTTAAGCTGGGATAAAACCCATAAATTTATTTTCCTGAAAAGGTGACATTTAAACTAAAAAAAACCTATATATATATATATATATATATAAACTAGAACCAACCCAAAAACAGAAACAATCCAAAAGGGGAAGTAACTTTGAAACCCTAATAGAAAACTAACACATAAAACCTTTACTTACATCCACAAAACTGTTGGAAATAACCATGAAATAGCCCATAAAACCTTAAGAAGACCCAAAGGATGAAATAATTATTAGAAAGAAATAAATCTAACATTCTTCCCCTGTTGCCCAAAGGGGTTGGATCCAATGGTGGAAAGCGAGGAGTTTTTCACCGTTGGGCAAGGTTCAATTCTCGTGAGGGCTTTACCTGGAGCCATGGGGATACCTTGAGGTAGTGGTCGAACGTGTGGTTGCACCCAGAGATACTA
>SNQJ01S0040545.1:184315-207257 GCA_010110895.2 Picea sitchensis | reverse complement strand
ATCCTAGATCTAATACATTCAAATGTTTGTGGTCCGATGCCAGTCAAATATCTAGGAGGTTCTCCTTATTATGTAACCTTCATAAATGATTACTCAAGAAAGACTTGGTTATATCTCTTGAAGACAAAGGATGAAGTTTTTAGCAAGTTTCAAGAATTAAAAGAAAAAATAGAAAACCTCACAAGAAAGAAAATCAAGACTTTAAGAACAGATAATGGAGGAGAATACGCATCCACGGAACTTGTTTCCTTTTGCAAATCAATAGGGATTAGGAGGGAGCTAATCGTTCCTCATAATCCTCAACAAAATGGTGTAGAAGAAAGGAAGAATATATCCATTGAGGAAACCGTGAAGTCACTAATGAACAATCAAAGTTTATCCATTTATTTATGGGGAGAAGCAACCATGACAACAACATATGTTCAGAATAGAAGTCCCCATTGCATATTGAAGGATATGACTCCAAAAGAACCTTCTCAGGAGAGAAACCCAATGTGTAACACTTAATAACCTTTGGGTACCCTGTATACATTCATATTCCAAGGGATAAAAGGAAGAAACTAGAACCCTCAAGAAATAAGGGCATATTTGTTAGATATAGTGAATCATCCAAAGCCTACAAAATCTATATTTTAGAACAACATAAGATTGAATTCGGTAGAGACATAACCTTCAATGAGAATATGGCCTTCAAGAAATCTATAGAAGAATCCATGGAAGAAGAAGAATATGAAGATCCTAAAGAAGAAAGCACCTCTCTTCCATAAAGTCAGAATGAAGAACCAGAACAACTTGATCATCCGATAAAGCCATGTGAACCTATTGAATTAGTCATTGTACCCAAAACTAGAAAACCTCCAACTTGGCTTGAAGATACTCTACAAGAAGCAAAAAGACTCAAAGCTCCAAGTGGCACCTTCAGAGAAAGAAAAAATCCTAAAAGATTCTCTAGCTATGAAACATGTATGACAGAACTTATAAATGAAGAACCCACCACATTTGAAGAAGAAGATCAAAATAAATAGTGGAAAGAATCCATGACAGAAGAATACCAGTCTATCATGAAAAATGATGTGTGGGAAATCGTGCCTAGACCGAAGGAAAAATCAGTGGTAACTTCAAAATGGATCTATAAGATCAAACATGCAGTAGATGGAAGAGTGGACAAATACAAGGCAAGGTTCGTAGCTAGAGATTTCTCCCAGAAGGAGGGAGAAGATTATGACGAAAACTTTTCTCTTGTTGCCAAATACACTTCTATTAGAGCCGTTAAGTCTCTTGTTGCTTCCATGGGATGGATTCTACATAAGATGGATGTAAAAACATATTTTCTCAATGGAGAAATTGAATAAGAAGTATACATTGAACAACCTCAATTTTTTGAGCTACATTCTAGAGACACTCATGTTTGCAGATTAAAGAAAGCCCTGTATGGACTTAGGCAAGATCCAAGAGATTGGTATGCTAGAATTGCCAGTTACTTAAAAAGACTTGGTTTCTCTAAGAGTAATGCAGATCCAAATATATACTACAAGTTTGTGAACAATGCACCTGTGATTCTACTGCTATATATCGACGACTTATTCTTGACAAGTGCAGAGTCTGTCATCACCTAATGTAAAAAGGAATTAGCTTATGAGTTTGATATGAAATATATTGGTCTCATGCACTATTACTTGGGACTAGAAGTATGGAAAAAGCATGGTGAAATCATCCTTGGACAAAGCAAGTATGCAGTGAAGATTCTTCAGAAATTTGGAATGATGGATTTCAAATCCATGGACACTACTATGACCACAGATATAAGAAAAATAAGATACTCAAATTCTGATCTAGTAGACCCGTCACTATATCAACAATTGATTGGGTTGTTGATGTATCTAGTGAACACTCGAACATATATTTTCTTTGTTGTAAATACCTTAAGACAATTCCAGGTGGAACCCAGACATGAGCATTGGATAGCTACAAATCATGTTCTAAGATATATTCATGGGATGCTAAACTATGGTTTAAGATACACCTCATCTAGTGATATACAACTTCATGGATTCACATATTCATATTGGACACGGAGTGTAGAAGACAGAAGGAGTACTTTAGGGATGTGTTTCATTTTGGGCTCTGCTATGATATCATGGGCCAACAAGAAACAAAAGTTTGTCACACTCAACATAGCAAAAACATAATATATTGCAGCATATGAAGCATGTACCTAAGAAGTATGGTTGAGGAAGCTCATTTGTGGATTATTTGTTCAGGTACCAGATTCGGCCGTAATATACTATGACAATCAAAGTTGTATGAGGCTATGAGAACACCTAGTGTTTCATGAACCGTCAAAGCATATTGAGATCAAATACTACTTTATTCATGATAATGTCGAGAAAGGAGAAGTGAAACTCCAGTATATCTCCATAGATGAGTAGGTAGAAGATATTCTAACAAAGCCTTTGTCTAGGATAAAGTTTACATACTTTAGGGAAAAGATAGGACTCGTGGAGATAACTCCCTTAGCTGAAACAAAATAGATGGCTCCCTAGGTTTGGAGGGAGCATTGATATATATTATTGATTCATGGGAAGTCATTTTCCAGTTTGGAAAATGTTCCAGGTGGGCTAGTTCCTTTCAAGTGTGGAAAGTGGTTCAAGATTTCTAACGGACAGGAATTTGCCAATTTGGAAAATGGTTCAGATCGAACATTCATTTTCGTAATAAAAATGGTCTGATAGATTGTTGATGTACCATAGACAATGATTCCCCTTGTGGCCAGTGTGGGGGAATGGTTTAGGACAATCATTCTTCTTGGTAGTCACTCTAAGTATTGGTCAAGTAGAATGGTTTGCCTTGCTGGGCAATCATTCTTTCGAAGTTCACAGTTGTGAGAAGTTTCAAAGAATTGTCCGTTTTGGAGGTTGGTGCAGGCAAGTCATTTCCTTAGGAAATGGTCTGGACAATCATTCCCTATGGTAGACTCATTATCTCCAGGTTGCACTATGATTAGTGCCGGAGGAATGGCCCAGTTAGGTGAATGGTTCGGGTTCAGCAATCAAGGACAAGCATTCCATAGGGCAGACTCATTCTCTCCATGTTGCACTATGATTAGTGCTGGAGGAATGGCCCAATTAGGTGAATGGTCCAAGCTTAGAAATCGGGGACAGTTATTCTTCTATTCTTGAGAAGAATATTCCATATATCCCATGGCTGATGTTTTACGTTTTGAGGGAAGATGCACTTCCAGATCTCATATATGTGAGTGGAAGAATTGCCCAGATGACTGAGTTTGTATCATGATATTGTTTATGAAGATTAATATCAAATGATATGATTGTTGTAGAGACTATAGGTCTCTGGACATTAGTTGTATGCTATTGTGGTGGATGTGACCCAGTGATAGTGACTATGTGTCACTGGTTAGTAGCAGTGTGCTATTGAGAGTGGTTGTGTACCATTGGATAGTATTTGTATAATACTATGAATAGACACAATTGTCTTATATTGGATGGCATTGTTTCGATTGCCATGGAGACTATCTAGTTGGGTAGTGATGATGGTTCTCGTGATTTGATCATGAGATAGGATGTGTGGCTATGATGATGCTACCAGTTGAATGGTTTGTTTGTGCTCACGACCATTTCCTTTAATACCTCCCTAGCTAGGAGGGATTGTTGATATTATGGTAGTTGTGGGAGGTATTAACCTCAACTTGGAACCTTTGACGAGACTAGAATATTTTGGGAAGCAAGAGAAACCCTAAAGACTTGGATAATAACCCTAGAAGACAATTCAGGTCAATAGAATAATTAATATTGAGTTATTATCCCATAGGAAGAGAAGTTTCCCCAATCAATTAAGATGGAGCAGTATAAATAGAGGGCACTAGAGCTCATTTGTGACTCACTCACTCATGAATGCATAAGGACAAGAACTACGCATGAGTGAAGGAGAACTGCAACAAATACAATAGTGACCTTGTCTTGGGTTATTGGTTTGGACTTTCTGCTTGGTCTTTGGTTATCCTTTCTTGGTGTGCTAGCCTTGGTTGGCTATTGATATGCTACCAATATTATTCTATTTTTCAAGGTTAAGGTTCTCGGGGGTGTCCTTTGTCCCTATGGTTGGGTGAGGATATTGCTATATTGTCTATGGTTAAATGAGCACACCCATTTTTCTAACATTTGTCTGGATAAGAACCCAACCTTTCATGCAAATACACGGCATATAGATGTCTAGTACCATTTGGATGGTAGAGGACGGAATGATGATACTAGAGAAATTTGACACCTTGCAAAATGTTGTAGATGCATTGACGAAATCGATGAGCAGAGGTAAATTCAAGTGGTTCTATGAGTTTATGGGGATTATGGGCCCTACCCATTAGCTCATAGTTTGATGCATTTTCCCTTATGCCCTTATGGTATATGAAAAGTGGAAGAATGTTGGGACATGCGTGACATAAACCTTACACTGTTGTAGTTGAGTAGAAAATAAATGTAGAGAAGTGGCAATGAATAAATCTTAAGTAGTGTGATGCAGGAGCATCATCAACAAGTACACATGGAAGGACAATTCAACGCCTGAGGACAAATCCAGAGTCATGAATAATAGCCAACACTGCAAATCTTTTGAAGCTGATAGAAAACAATTAAATAAAAGATCACACGGGTAGACAGAGTGAGCACGCGTGACCTGGGAATTTAACCCTAATCTTGATGTAACCACAATTAGGTAGAAGTTAGTTGTTTTATTTTGTATAAAGAGAGGTTTTCCACACCCAAAACGGGGTTACGATAGCTGTGAGCAAGTAGGAATCTTAGAGTAGTGATTGTTGTTTGAATTTTACTGTAACCATTTTCTTGATTGATGAATGAAGATAACAGAGGAAAATTGATCCAATGTATGGTGTGAATATTGTTTGCAATTTCTCTATTGTTGTCGTTATCTTTTCAAGAATGAATGAATCTTGATATGAGTGTATGTAGCTTTGAAATGCTTGAATAAGAATTTAAATAGCTTTTCTTTGTGAGTCGGTGCAAGGTGTGCACACAGTCCGCAAGGAGTGCGTTGACAGGGTCTATTTTGACTCGTAAAGCTTAGAAGAAATAACGTAATATTTCCTTTGCAGGTAGTGCAAAGTGACTACTGCAAGGAGTGCACAGTCGTCCACAAGCATCCAGATCTTGCGTAAGAATCTGCTGCAAGGAGTGCACAGGTCCACAATTTGACTCAGTATTGAAGCGACTCCATAAAGAAGTCGAAGGACAAGAACAGAGGAACATCAGGAAGGCGGGAAAGAATTCTTTTCAAGAATCCTTAAATCTGAGTTTGACAAAATTTATGGAAAAGCAAGAAGTGCTTGGGAGATCAAAATATTTGAGATCAAGCTTAGAAGGGATAACACTTTACAAGAAGTGTGGACGAGATCTAAGAAACAGACTCACAGGAAAGACAAAGGTCGAAGCCTTTGAATCTTTCGAAAATATTCTAAGTTTGAAGAAGGCGTAAGATCAGGGAAAGAGATCTGGACCATCTGATCAGCGTCTAGACAACAAGGAGCAAGCGCAAAGGAGAAAGGACCTAAACCATTCGATCTAAATACCTAAAGATCGTAGTCATCCGATCAAGGTAAAGTGCACTAACATCAAAGCTTTGAAAGTGTATAGGAGAATCAGACTTACAAAGTTTCAAAATCATCCGAGCCGTCCATTGTCAAGGGGGACACGTGGCAAGAGATCAACATTTCAATGACTCGGGACTTGGAGAAGTCAAAGGTTGAATTATAAGAACTCATGAGTCACAAAATCATGATTTTATCACAGTAGTTGATCAAAGGAGGGAGCTGAACAATAGATTTGGTTTCATCAGGAGTTTGCAACTCGGGAAATCAGAGGTAAGAGTTCTGGGAATTCACGAATTCTGAAATCATGATTTGACATGAGCTTTGGGATCGAGGAAGGATCTGGACGGTTGAATCCTTTCAAATAAAAGGAGATATCGGGAGAACGAAGGTGAGCGATCTTCCAACTTCATGAAGCGCGAAGTCCCGATACGCAAAAAAGAGATCAGGACCATTGGATCGCGGGGATTGTGGACCATTGATCTGGTGATCGGAACTCACAGGTTTGGGTTTCAGAAGAATGATCAAGTGGACGAAACGCCTTTTGATTTAGGTGAACGATCATAGCGAAACTTCACATTCGTGAAGGAGAATAGAGGGGATAGCATGTGCTAGGCTCCCTTTAGAATTTCAGAAGTCGGGAGAGTCGAGGTGACTCATATGAAAAGACCTGATACGCAAAATCATGACGTGCCTTTTGATTAGGCAATTGGTCATAGCCTTGGTCACGTAAAGAGAAGGGCTTAACCAGGAGAGCTAGTGCCTAAATACATTGAGGCTTTAAAAGCATTAAGGAGAATCCCGTGAGTTCCATATAATCTACGCCTTAAGGGAAAGAGGGCCTATTCAGTTGATTGAAGGTCCTTGAGGCACTGAAGAGTCAATCAGACTCAATTTCTTAATTGATCCTAGATCGGGAGGTCGCGCAACCATTAGGACATAAGGGGGGGGTCTGCATCAAGTGGTATCAGAGATGATTTTCGTATGTATATTTCACGTGAAGGAGAAAAATTAATCGAAATTGTACTTTGTGTGTAATAGACAATCAACACAATGCCATCGAGGAGATGAGGGGATCCACCTTTAGCCAATCGTGTTGTAGAAAGAGAGATGTGAGAACTTCGTGTAAGGTTGGAAGTGATGGAAGAAGTGCAGAGAAGAGCACCTGATGTTGGAGACTTCAGCGATGCAGAAAGCGAAGATGTAGAAGCTGAAGAACCTGTAGGAGAACACGTTTCTGAAGAACGCTTGCTAAGAGAAATTGTTATATTGGGAGCCAGAGCCAAGATAGAGGTCCCAATGTATGAAGGTAATTTGGATGTTGAAGAGCTGTTGGATTGGATAAGGTCCATGGACAAATATTTTGATTATGAAGATGTCAATGGGGAGAAAAAGGTGAGACATGGTGTCAGTAGGATTAAAGGACATGCAACACTATGGTGGGATGAACTGCAAGCTGAGAGGAGAAGTAGAGGCAAACGAAAGATAAAGAATTTAGACAGAATGGTAGCCAAGCTGAAGGCTAAATTCATGCCCAAAGATTATCATATCAATCTATTCAAGAAGCTACAAAACCTGAGACAAAAGGGTATGACAATTAAAGAATACAGAAAGGAGTTCTACAAGCTGAACATCAGACTTGGACAAAGAGAGAGGGATGAAGAAAAAGTTGCCAGGTATATAAATGGCCTGAGGTATGAAATCTAGGATGAGCTTAGCATGATGTCGGTAAGGACAGTGGAGCATGCTTATCAATTCACACTGAAGGCAGAAGAGAAGTTGGCCAGAAAACAAAGACAACGAGGTAGAGGTAAAATCTCAGCCCCAAACAAAGGTAATGGAGTTTCCCATGACAAAGTGCACCATCCCAAGGATGAGGCTGAAAATCCACACAGTCACTCGGAAAGAGGAGGAAGTTCCCGAGGAAGACAAGGTGGTGGAAGAAACTCTTCTAGAGGAAGCGACGGAGGGGGAATAAGGTGTTATGCCCATGGAAAGACAGGGCAAATGTCTTGGGGATGCCCCGAGAAGAAGAAATAAGGAGGATAAGTTCACATTTCAGAAGCAGAAAGAGGGAATGTTGAAGCAGAAGGAGCAGAGGATGGAATATCCTTGATGATGAGAAAGGTTCTCTTAAAACCAGAGGAAGAAGTTAAAAGGCCAGTGAAGAGAAATAGTCTTTTCAGGACATCTTGCAAGACTAAAGACAAAGTATGTAAGGTGATCATTGACAGTGGGAGCACTGACAACCTAGTATCCACGGAGATGGTGGAGAAATTGGAGCTGGAGACCACTGCACACCCAGAGCCATATAAAGTCTCATTGTTGCAGAAAGGACACCGAGTAATGGTTACTAACCAATTCTTGGTTGAATTTAAGATAGGAGGATATAGAGATGAAATTGTGTGTGTGATGTAATTCCCATGAATGTATGCCATATTTTGTTGGGAAGACCATGATAGTTTGACAAGAATGCCATTCATGATGGGAGGAAGAATACATACACCTTGGAGAAGAATGGTAGGACACACATGTTGTTTCCAATAGAGGAGAAGAAAGTGAAAAAGGAATCCAACACAAGCATACTTCTCATGAGTGGGAAGGAAATACTGAAAGAAGGAAAGAAAGAACAAGATATGTAGTTTGTTGTGGTGAGGAAACCCAGAGTTATCCTTACAATTACTTCAATGAATGATTTTCCTGAATAAGTTCAGGAACTATTGGATAATTTTTCCGACATAGTGTTGGATGAGTTGCCCAACTCATTTCCACCCATCATAATTATCAATCATCATATCGATTTGATACCAAGAGAAAGTCTTCCAAACAAAGTAGCATATAGACTGACACCTTGAGAGAATGAGGAGGTAAAGAACCAAGTCCAGGAATTTTTAGACAAGGGTTTGGTCAGAGAGAGCTTGAGTCCATGCGCAACACCGACTATGTTGAGTCCAAATAAATATGGAGGATGGAGAATGTGTACATACTCGAGAGCCATCAACAAGATCACTATCAGGTATATATTCCCTTTGCCAAGAATAGATGATTTGATGGAATGTTTAAGTGGAGCAAATTTCTTTTCTAAGATAGATTTGAAAAGTGGATATCACCAAATTAGAATGAGGGAAGGTGATGAGTGGAAGACAACCTTTAAGACAAATGAAGGTTTGTATGAGTTGCTTGTTATGCCATTTGGCTTAACCAATTCCCCAAGTACTTTTATGAGGTTGATGAATGAAATACTGAAATATTTCATTGGCAAGTTCGTGGTTGTGTATCTAGATGATATACTGATCTTTAGCAAGACTAAAGAGGAGCATTTGAGGCACCTGACATTAGTGATGAGGAAACTATAGCAAGAGAAGATATTGATAAATCTGAAGAAGTCCTCTTTTATGAAAACATAACTCATCTACTTGGGTTTTGTGATCTCTTAAAATGAATTGAAGATGGATCCAGAGAAGGTGAAAGCAATCAAAGAATGGCCATCACCCAGGAGCATGTTTGAGGTAAGAAGATTCCATGTATTAGCGAGTTTCTATAGGAAGTTCATCAGATATTTCAGTGAAATTTGTGCACCAATGATGGATACAGTGAAGAAAAGGCACAAGTATTTTAAATGGAGAGAGGAGGCCGAGAAGAGCTTCAATATACTGAAGGAGAAAATAACAGAGCGACCAATTCTGGTCTTGCCAAATTTTGAGAAGACATTTCAGGTGAGATGTGATGCAAGTGGCATTGCAATTGGAGGAGTTTTGAGCCAAGACAATATACCTATTGTTTACTTCAGCGAGAAGTTGAATGAGAATAAGAGAAAATACTCCATCTATGACAAGGAGTTTTATGCCATAATCCAAGCCCTAAAGAAATGGAGACATTACTTTTTCCCACAAGAATTTTTCTTGTGTAGTGATAACCAAGCTTTACAATTCATAACCAGACATGAAAAATTGAATCAGAGGCATGCAAAGTGGATTGAGTTTATGTAGAATTTTACTTTTGTCATAAAACATATTGTTGGGAATGCTAACAAAGTTGTTGATGCATTAAGCAGGATATGTTTGATTCAGAAATTTTAGGTAAAGACCTTAGGGTTAGAACACCTTGAGGAAATGCACAGTGATGATCCAGATTTCAAGGAGGCATATGAAGCATGTGTGAATCCTGTGCTAAGAAATAGAGGCAGTGGGAAAAGTATATGATTCAAGAGGGATTGTTGTTCAAGGGAAATCAATTATGCATACCAAAATGCTCAATGAGGGATAACCTTTTGAAGGAAAAACATAGTGGAGGATTGGTTGGACATTTCGGCCATGATAAGACATTTGCACAGTTGAGCAGTTCATACTATTGGCCAGGTATGAGAACAGATGTGATAAAATTTGTGAACATATGTAGAATCTGCCAACATGCAAATGGTAAAAGACAAAACATTGGATTATATCAACCATTGACCATAGCAAAGAGGCCTTGGGATGAAATAAGCATGGGTTTTGTGTTGGGACTGCAAAGAACACAAAAGAGATTTGATTCCATATTTGTAGTGGTGGATAGATTTTAAAAAATGGCACACTTTATCCCATGCCAGAAGACTAGTGATGCAACACATGTTGTGAATATGTTCTTTAAAGAAGTTGTGAGACTTCATGACCTACCTAGAAGCATTGTCTCGGACAAGGACACGAAATTTGTTGGTCATTTTTGGAGAACACAGTGGAAGAAGTTAGGGATAGGTTTGTCCTTCAGATCATCTTATCACCCTCAGACAGATGGACAAACTAAGGTGGTAAACAAAATTTCGGGAAATTTATTGAGGTGTCTGGTCACCAAGAACCATAATCAGTGGGATCAGATTCTGCCACAAGCAGTGTTTGCATATAATGACTCACCAAATAGGAGCACTGGGAAGAGCCCATTCCAAATATTGTATCGAATGCAACCTAGGGGAGTATCTGAGTTGAGAGACTTGGAACAAAGTGATATCAGGAGCATTGGAGCAGAAGATTTTGCTGCAAAAATGCAAAAGCTCCATAGCCAGATCAGAGGGCAGTTGCATAATTCTAACCAAGAATACAAACACAGAGCTAATCAACATCACAGAGAACTTCAATTTGAAATAGGAGATCAGGTTCTAGCACATCTTAGGAAGGAGAGGTTCCCTACAGGGACATATAACAAGCTAAAGATGAAGAAGACAGGGCCATGTAAGATCTTGAGGAAGTTTGATGCAAACGCCTATGAGATTGATCTGCCAGATGATATGGGAATATCATCCATATTCAATGTATAAGACCTGTATCCTTACAGGAAGTATGACACAAAGGCATCAACAGATCAAGAGAAGATTCAGTGGGAGAAACAAATGCCTATAGCAGAAAAACCACAGATGGAAAAGATCGTTGATCAGAGGATTGGTAAGAAGACTCGAAGAAAGACTTATTTTGAGTATATGGTCAAGTGGAAGGGGCATCCAATAGAAGATGCCAGTTGCAAAAAATGAAGTTGCTATCGAAGCATGGAAAGTTAGTGTAGGATCTTGTGAACATGAGTCCATGAATTTTCAGCCAAAGGAGTATGATGCTGGAGCATCATTAGCAAGTATAGATGGAAGACATTGTGTGCTTTTCCAGTAATCGATTTGTGAATAATAATAGCCTTTAAAATATTTTGAAGCTGATAGAAAACAATAAATGGAAAGATCATGCATGTAGACATAATGAGCATGCGTGACTTGGGAGTTAATGCTAGTATCGATGTAACCACAATTAGGTAGCACTTAGTTGTTTTCTTTTGTATAAAGAGGGGTTTTGTACGCCCAAAAGGGGTTCTGATGGCTTTGAGCAAGTAGGAATCTCGAGGAACAATAATGATTGTTGTTTTGATTTTAGCTGTAACCATTTTTTCTTGATTTTGAATGAATAGCGATGGAAAATTGCTCAGTAAGCAATGATTACGAATATATTGTTTACAATTTCCTTGTTGTTGTCGTTAATCTTTTCAGAATGAATGAATCTTTCAATGAGTGTATGTAGCTTTGAAATACTTCCATACGAATTTCTGTTGCTAGCCGTGGCCAGGTGAAATGTAGTACACCTGGGTCCACTTAAAGGGAATTACATTGATAGAGAGTCTATTTCCCGACTCACCAAAGATTATAAGAAAAATGGAATTTCCTTTGCAAGTAGGTGCAAAGTGACCTCTACAAGGAATGCCTGATCATCACAAGAATCCAGTCTTGCTTGAGAATCTACTGCAAGGAGTGCACAGGTCTAGAATTCGACTCAGTGTTGAAGTGACTCTATAAAAGTGAAAGAAGGGACAAAAACAGAGGAATACTAGGGAAAGGCGGGAAAAAATTATTTTCAAGAATATTTAAATCTGAGTTAGACAAAATTTCCCAGAAAATAAACAAGTGCTTGAGAGATCGAAATCTCTGAGGAGATCAAGCTCCGGAGGGATAAAACTTTCCAAAGTGTGGAGCGAGATCCAAGAAAGCGAAGAATGTGGCGGGAAAGACAAAGGTCGAAGCCTTTGAATCTTTTGAAAATCTTGTCACGAAGAGAGCGCAAGCTCAGGAGAGAGATGCAGGCGTCCAATCGGCGTCCGGACCTTAGAGAGCAAGCATACGGAGGAGAAAGGACCTCCAACCGTTGTTGAGTGCCTAAATATTTGTAGTTGTCTGATCAAGGTAAGTGCACTAACATTAAAGATTTGAAATTATGCAGGGAGAATCAAACACAAAGTTGAAATCGCTCCAGTCTAGATCTATAAAATCCAAGGACTGTATGGCGAGAAGTCAACATTTCGCTAATTAGGTCCCCACCGGAGAAGTCAAAGGCTGAGTTATAAGAACTTGCGAGTCACGAAATCACGATTTGATCATAGATTGATCAAAGAGGAGGGAGCTTAACCATAGATCTGGTTTCATCGGGACTTTGCAACTTGGGAAATAAGAGGTAAAAGTTTTGGGAATTCGCAAATTGATCCCGAAATTGTCGGATCAAGAAGAATCTGGACCCGTTAGATCCTTTCAAAGAATACCGGGGAGTTTGGATATTGCAGGAAAAGGAATTAGTGATCTTCAATTTCATGAAGCATAAAGGGAATCTGGAATCATTGAAAAGAGATCGGGGACCATTGGATTGTGAGGATTGTGGATCATTGATCTGGTGATCGAAACTTGCAAGTTTGGGTTTCAGAAGAAACGAGTAAAGTGGATGAATGGAAGGCTTTTGAAGGTTAAGTGAGGAAGCGGTCATGAAAAATGTCACATCCATGAGAAGAGGAGAATAGAAGCATTAACAGCGCTGCTGCTCCCGTCGAAATTCAGAAGTTAGGAGAGTCGAGGTGACTCATATGCAAAGACTTGATACAATCCGGCGTGCTGCTTGATTAGGCGATTAGTCACAGCCTTGGTCACGTAAAGAGGGGCTTAACGGAGGGAACTATGCGCGTAAATGCGTTGAGGCTTCAAATCATTAAAGAGAAGCTGGGTTCCATACTCGCCGCTTTTAACCAGGGAAAGAGGGCCTATTTAGTTGATTGAAGGTTCTTGAGGGTCCGAAGAGTCAATGGACTCATTTTACCTAACGATCGATCCTAGGTAGAGTCCACGCTTATAGGAGAAGATTGGTATGCATCATAGTGGCATGGAGTAAATGTAGAGAAACAACATGGAATAACTTGCTCATGGTTTTAGACATCTACAAATAAAACCATAAATGGTTTGTAGTTTTTATTAATGCTTATTTAAATTAATGCTCACGACTAGGTGAAAATAGAGTGTTTTTTCTAAGTTTTATCACACCAAATAGGGGTTTTTCCTACTAGAATGGTTTTCCCCACCAAATTATATTGTTAATAGTTTGTTGTTTATTTTGTTACTTGCAACTGGTTTTAAACTTTTTTGGTACATTATTCTCTCATAGATTAATGTAACAAGCATATTCCATACCTTTGTTTTCTTTTAAGGACCACAATCCCAAATTAAATGTTTGCTATCATGTAGCTTACAAAACTTATTGATGTTAAAAGCTCACTTCAAAGAGAGGGATCCACTATTTCCTCATGTTGAAAATTGTTGTAAAGGACTTGGATCCTACTATAATTTCAAAATTTTGTATGAATTGAATGGAGGATTCTCTAATTAGGGACCTAACCTCTAACCCCTCAAATGGGTTTGAATAATATATTTCCATGTAATAAAGATAATATTAATAAGGTCTAATAATGAAAGAATGAGTCAAAAGATAAGTGAGCGTTGACCTATTAATAAAATACAATTTGGTGTGTTGGTTCCATATAATTTGTTGTTAAATTTTATCTTTATTTAAACTTTGGTAGTAGGGGTACAAGATCACATTTTATTAATTTAAATTACAAAAGCACCCATGCTCATGATTTGATTATCAAACTCTTTTATAACAATTAATTACTGCATTGAAGATGTTCATGTCCGACCTTTATTGGCAGAAAGCACCATTGCTCAAAACTAAGCATTCTTATACAACACGTGCCATGGACACTTTAGTTCACGTGCAATCTGATGTTTTCGTGCGGCCCACATTAAAGTGAGCTCCTCCTCAGAATGCTATATTCGAAGTTACAGAGAATTCCCAGAGTGGCTTGATGAGCAAGTCTTATCAATTTAGGTTTCCATTATCAATTGAGATTTCATTGTGTAGGAAATAACACTCAGCCAACTGTAAAAGGTTAAGGGGCACGAGGAGGAAAACATATCTAGTGAGCAGCCAAAATTAAGTTTGAAGCCTCACGCACTGCCTATTGAGCAACTTGTAGAAAGTAATTGAAAAGGACATAAAACATTTGTTCAATGGGATAGCCCCAGTATGAAAATATTGAAACCCTAACATCACAAATACTATTTCACCAGCATTAGGTAGCCCAACATTGAAGTACATCAACAACCCTTCCTAGGTTTTGGCCAAATTCTCTGAAATGATTCAAGTCATGTTAGTGGGAGCATTGTTTGTATGAAATTCAAAATGTTGTTCCTGAATACCTATGCACTTTTCTGGTTGCACTTTATTAGTGTCGTGTAAGAGCACAAAGGAAATTTAGAAAAACACATGTAATGACATCATCTATAAGATTGAATATTACTATATTTTGTCCCTTACAACTTTGTCCCCCTAGAAAAACACATGTGATGACATCATCTATAAGATTGAATATTACTATATTTTGTCCCTTACAACTTTGTCCCCCAGTTGTAGAACAGCTCCAGTTGTAGGACAGTTGTATTTTATCTCCCAGATGTAGAATAGTCCGTGACGAAGTGTGACATGTTAAGTAACTGGTTGGAAACGTGTATAAACAAAAAAATACATGATCCTAACCATGCTCCACGAAAACAGAAAAAAGTCCACCAATAAAATTTATATAATTATCATCCAATAAAATCTAAAAAATAACCGTTTTTATTGGAGTCAGAAATGACACGGGGAATATTATACATTACGTTGGAGAATAAGAAACCCTTAATAAGGACAAGCGGAGAAACATGCAACAGAGCAATGGGAGTACAAGCCCACGCTGAAGGAGCAGCTCTACCCTGGGATTATTATGTCTTGGCGTCCTTAACATTGAACAAAAAAGATGATAAAATGAATATTCAATTCGCTGCAGTCAAAGAGATTGGAGTTTACAACGGCTGCTAATGGAGAATGAAGATGGCTCAAAGAATTTGCCTTTCAAAATTTGTTGAGTGAGAAGCCTGTTGGCCTGCTCAGTCAAGTGAACTCCGTCCCAGATGATGTAAGAAGCTGGATTCGAACATGAGACGGCCTTCATTTTCTTCCCATGAATGACTTGCATGGTTCCCACATTTCTATCTGTAGTTGTGTTTCCCTCCTACTCCACAACAAGCTTTAGTGGTGGCCTTGAATCCTGCAGAAGATATATGCATTCATAATCAATCGTCTGCTGAATCCTAAATGTGTAATTATAATAGAGTTACAGTAATAATGGAGGTATTTGGTACTCGGTGTGGATACCATGTTTAGAAGGGTTGGCAAAGAAATCATAGATAATGTACGTATGTGATGACGAAGACAATGTCAGCGCCAGGGAGCTGCTTAGCATAGGAGTGAGAGCTGTGCTCGAAGCTATGTGTTGTATAATTTCACTGCGTCATTGTAAGAAATCGAGCACCCGTGTTGATCAAAATCGTTGGCTGCATGATTGAAGTAAGTGAGCCAGAAGGGTCCGCACCCTTGAGGCCCAACGTCCTTCACCAGAATTGTCCTCGCCCATTCATTGTATAGCTCCTGGTCATACATATCCATGCAATATTCAAACGAAATTTACTCATCCATCCATGAATCATCTCAAGCATTTCATTTCCAAAAGGAGTTAGCAGTTTGATTAATGGTACCTGGACAGCTCCTGCAATGGCCCTGGCAACATGGGAAAGATGCTGCTTGATCTGGCTGGAGAGCTTGAGGCTCCTGTATGCATTGTCGAAGTCGTTGCCCCCGATCTCTATGGTGTAAATGCCGTTTTTGAACGCTTGCTCGGTTGGAAGATAATTTAAATGCCCTGCAAGAGGCAATCATAAAAATTACATTCCATATTTTCACATTTGATCCTAATTTGAATCATAAAATGATTCAGAAGGCAGGAGTTGCCCATGGTGAAATGGTAAAGGAGAGGTAAGGTTCAAATCTCTCTAGCCACATTAAATTGGGGTTTTACATCCAGGGATCAACCAAAAGCTAAATTCCTAAGAAAATCCAACTTAACCACTCAGATTCAACTATTCATGCACCATTCATCACCAGATTTAAAACAAAATCAAACTAAAAGTAAAAAAAACTAAAAAAATGTTTAGACTTTTCTATAGAAAAGCATGGTTAGAAAGGGTGGCTTAAAAAGCACAATAGTATACCGTGTGCCTTGATGCTGTCGAGAACCTGTTGCTTGAAAACCTTGAACTGATTAAGCTGAACAGTAAGAGATATGGGGGCGTCAAATGAGGTCTCTCGAACAGCTGCACCAGAAGCTGCAAAGTTGGCTCCATGTTCGAATCTTGGTCCCACCGACTGCAAAAATGGACTGAGAAACGGCAAACCCAGCGCCTGTGCTGTATAATTTCCACAGTATCAGGCACACAGATCATAGAAAGGGTGGCTTAAAAAGCACAATAGTATACCGTGTGCCTTGATGCTGTCGAGAACCTGTTGCTTGAAAACCTTGAACTGATTAAGCTGAACAGTAAGAGATATGGGGGCGTCAAATGAGGTCTCTCGAACAGCTGCACCGGAAGCTGCAAAGTTGGCTCCATGTTCGAATCTTGGTCCCACCGACTGCAAAAATGGACTGAGAAACGGCAAACCCAGCGCCTGTGCTGTATAATTTACACAGTATCAGGCACACAGATCATTAAATTACTTCTCATGCATGCATGCATGACCAATATGAGAGAAGATACGAATAATTAGTTCCTCACCCAAGAAATCTATGGACAGTCTTCCGTCGCTGTAGCGATTTGAAGGCTTGCCAAAATATGTCTCGCCATAGGGAGAATTCTCTGCAAGCATGCTGTAGGGGAACGTGAAGTGCCAAGCACCTGTGTCAGAGTTGGAGTCTCCGAAATTAAATATGGCTGGGAAATCACATTTACTATAAGACATTGCAGGCAGGAGGGCCGTCAGCACGAGTGCCTGTAAAAACAAATGAGAAGTCATAGAAACTGACATTGCAGATGTTGCTCACAAACAACTATGGAAGAACAGATCCTCGAGAACTCTGCAATGGGTATAAGGCTCATGCAGGTTCAGGCCTATATATAACAGAGATTCCGCATTATAAATTCCATGTTTAATGGTGGGTGATAAGGACGAGCATCTCATTGCAATTGTTTGTGGCCGCAATACAGCTGTTTGGAGGTCTGGCCATGTACGTAGCGATGGAAAAGATTGTGTGCACATGATAACCAGTGAGACATATAAATTCGTTCCAAAAACAAGTCATTTCTCGCTGGCACCAGCTGTGAAACTCGACGAGGTAAGGTCCTCACTCCGAAATATCTCGAGATTTGATTGCCCTCATATAAATATATGACCGGCCCATTTAGTATTAAGGCACTTAACAAATGAAAGGATAAGCCAACATTATGCACTATAAGTACACGACATAAAAGAAAGCAAGAAAGCGCAACAACAGTAAGGTGCACCGCCATGTTTACGAAGAAAGAGCACCCTTGGGAGTACAACTTGTAAGGAAAACTGATTGAATATTCATCCTCTTAACCCAATGTAAATGTAACGGTGTTAGGTAGTTGTTTTACTAAATGGTTTTTTTCTTGAGAATTAGGTATAGGTATAAATTTATATGATTCATTATTTTTTGTTGTTTAAAATCTATTTTTAATATAAAAATGGATTTAGCTTACAGAAATAATCTTTCAAATCTAAGAATCCAATAATTTCTCGCCCAAATTTTGGGCAAATATCCTCAGAAAAAATCATCATTGCGTAGAACCTTTAACCTACATAGAATAATATAATAGTATTGAATGTTGAAGTTACAAAGGCTTAGCCCTAGTTGGGGGTTCTGGTTAGGAAAAAAAATTGTATTGAATGTTGTGTGAGATTGGATATAAATCATGATGTTAAATAGTATTGAATGTTGTGTGAGATTGAATATAAATCATCATGTTAAATAGTATTGAATGTTGTTTGAAATTGGATATTCTAAATAGTACACTTATTGACAATGAGCACAATTAATCACCTTTTAATCTAAAATTCTAATCTGATGGCTAACAATTGAAGATGCTGACATATTCTTAGTCGTCCTCCCAAATCAATGAATGTGATTTCCTCTTCATAACTTCCTTGTATTTATGCATTTCATTTTCTGACTATACGTTTCATTTTCTGTCCACACCTTTCCGCGTTTATCAACCACGATTTTAAGTGGCTGTGCTAGTACTATACAACATTAAAAATAAAATATAAACCATCGAATTTAAAGCAAATAAAATGTGACGAGATATATCCAACTCTAATAACATGATAGATAACGATCGTCAAAACTGATAGCTTCAGCATGAATATGAATGTGGTGAGAGTGGATATTGTCACGAGCACCGAGGGAGCAGGCTCCCATGACGATTAAGGCACTGCAGGCCTCCATGAGGATTAAGGCCAAAAGTGGGGCAGATACCGAGAGTGTCCACGAAAGATGAATGGGCCTATAAGTAATGGTAAGAGTGGGCCTGATATAAAATGCTGAAGAAGTTTTGAAATCATATTAATATATTTTATGTTGTATTTTAATTTTAACCAGTTAATATTTTAAATTTAAATGAAAAAACAAATATGTAATTTTTTCATTAGACTTTTGTAAACAATTTCCATCATTATGATCCTTCACATATAACATACGATCTAGCCTTTTGTTGTTTTCCAAAAAGATCTCTTACACGATGAAAAATCTGACTTTAATTCGAAAAGACGATTTGCTTATAATTGGAGCTTTCCTCAATAATTTTATATATTAAATAATATATTAAAACATTTAAATCATATTATGTTTCAATTATTTTAATGATGGTTTGAATTTTGAAATACTCATTACTTTATGAGTATTAAAGCTTAGTCTTATTGTAATGGTTTTATACTTAAGATAAACACGTTATGTGTCACATTTTTATCACTGTTATTTGAAATACACATTAATTTATACATATTAAAGTTGACTCTTAATGTAATGCTTTTATATTCCACATAAATACTTTAATTTCATATAAATATTTTAATTTCATAGATAATGCTGTAAAACTTTAATTTTATATAAATATTTTAATTTCATAGATAACGATGTAAAGAGTTTATAAGAGAATTTTAACCATCAACTAATTTAAAATGAATAAAAAAATAAAATAATCTATTCATTTAAAATAAATAAAATAATAATTATTAAGAATAATTTGGTTGTAGATGCTTAAGATTTGCTTACAATAATATATAATGATGATGATGTTTAATGTTTATTGAGACTCAATTAAAAAAGATAAAGATTTATATGATTTGTTTTAGAATTTTTTTTTTTATATTTGAATTTTTTAAGAAAAACATTCCTAAATCAACATAGATGATGGTGATATCCTTATGGGGTGACTTATCTAATGTGTTCAGAGGACGGTGATAAACCTCTCCATGTATGTTTGGGAAATGGAAGAGTGGGTTTGCAGGTTCTATATCTTGTTCAATAGGTAGTCTGAGTAATGAAACATGGGAAATGATGGGTAGGTGTGCCATAATGGAAGAAACAAGGTTGTAACTTCATATTGCTAGTATTCTACTCAGGAATGTCGATTTCATGGAGGAAGTAGGTGGCCTTGGTTTCTCTAATAACACTAGAATTGAGCTTAGTCTTGGCCCCTTTGTATTATTCTCAATCTTAATGGTTAGTATCTAGTTTCTTTTGGTTAATTCTTATGTTCTAGATTTTTTTCTATTTTATGGTGTTAGAGTTTCAAGGTCTATGTTCAAGGATTCTAGTTTTTCTGAAGAAATTGGGAGGGAGGAGCACTAGTTTTCTTGGGATATGTTCTCCCTGGATATGGGTTTCAACATAAATAGTGATATGTGTCATTATCTTGTCTCCCTTGAGAAACTATTGGTAGTATTCTCACTAAAAAACTTTGGTCTCCTGGAAATTGAATTGTTGGGGATTATTGTTTCTATGTACTTCTGGGTTTCTACTCAACCCCTTTTTCCATGGCCCTTGGTAGTAAATCTCACAATATTTAGCTTTGTCAGCTACACAACTACCCTACAACCTCTTGGTCGATAAGTATAATGAGATATCACCTAGAAAAAATCCTTGAACCTTGTAGAAAGGAGCTTGAGGAAGGATGAAAGATACCCCTAGAAACCCCCATCCCCACTATCTTCCTCATTATTCAACCAGGTTTAAGAAAGGCACCATTAAATAAAAGAGGTGATTCCATTCTAGATTCTCTATTTAAATGAAGGAGGAGATTGTAAATATGGAAAATTCTATGAAACATAGAAGGAGAAGAGTGTCTAAAGAGAAAATTGAGGAGGAATATAGGAGTTGGATATCAGACCTAGTGTTCTCAAGAACATGAGACACCAATATCTTTAGGATGATTGAACTCTATTGTCCTAATAAATCCTTTTTTGTTTAAGCAGTGGAGGACAGGGGCGTTTGACTTTCAAACTATTCACCAAAAGTTGGATCTCATGGAAAAAAAGATGATACATTCTTCAAAAGAGTCTTTGTTGTCTATATCATTGTTTATGATTGTTGAACAACTGAGAGGGGGGGTGAATCAGTTGTTACTGTGCTTAAAAAAGTATACCCATTTTAAGCTCTGCACATAACACTCAATCACGATCACAATGATACAGGGAAGTAAGCACTAGAATATTAAACATCAATCACACACATGAAATACACAGAGACAGATATTTCCTGAGGAAACTCATAAAGGGAAAAACCTCTTCTTCTTGATATGATAAGTAATCTTTATTTTCTTTACATTATCATTCTTATGAGCACCAACTCATTGTGAGGCTACCACCTCTGTCTTTCAAGCTACAACTTTCTCAGAGCACCAACTCTTTGGTTTCTCTAGCACCCACTAGAAGGAAGCACCAACTCCCTGAGTGTTCCATCACCAACTTCCAATCACACAGGCACCAACCTGTATAACAAAGAACAATAGTTCTCCCTTGCACCACCCTGCCACCCTAGTTTTTCTGGATGTAACCAGATGGAAGCTACAACTCCCTGTTCTTCAAGCACCCACTTGAAACTCTAAGGACACCAATCCTCCCAAGCACCTCCCAAGCACCTCCTAAGCACCCTAAAATATAAAAAATTTGTTACTAAAACTTATTACAGTGATACGATGTTTATCTATAGCTTAGCAGTCTCACCACCATACTGCTGCACTGATATGCTGTGCCTGCATCAGTGTCTCCCTCCTCGCATTCTTCTTTGAGATTTATGTTCTTCTTCTCTGTCTTTGGCACGCGTACCTCAGGATTCTCTATCTTTCTCAGATATGCATTTATATTCTATCCGCTACGCCTCTTCTCTCCTTCAGCTGTTGCACACAGTCTTCTTTTACCCGCATGAATCACTCTCCACAACAACAACCTCCTCTTCTATGTTCTACATATATTTATAATCCCAAGTCCCCTGCCAGATTATATAACTAACTCTTCGTCCACTCTGGCGATGACACTGAGTCTGTTCTTCATTCATGGTCATTATGCCAAGACTCTTCGGCTTCTCTGGTAGCTACAGTCTTCGACACCTTCCATATGTCAATCGTCTCTATGATGAGTCTTTATACCACTGACAGATACCTCGAGACTCTTCATCTTCTCTAGCAGTTATGTTTCTCGTGAGATCATCATCAGTGCTCGTTATGTTGAGATTCCTTAGCCTCTCTGGCAGTCAAGACTCTTCATCTTCTTTATCGATCACCCTAAAGCATCTTCAAATTTTCTGTGGAGAAACAATCAGTGGTTTATGGAAGTTCCCCACAGATCCTCCACGCACTCATGCTCTTAGTGCCTTTTTCCATTTCTGCGAAAAACTGCACAATGGGCACTAGCTCTTCTGGCTAAGCCCCTTCCTTTCACGTGACCACTAGAAGTGACCAAGAACCTAACCAATATTCATTTCGTGAAACTACGAAATGGATCCTAACACCACTAGCTCCTTCCCTTCTCTTCCGCTGATGTGACCACAGGTCGTGACCACGGGCCTACGCCAATAGGCACTTCACAATTTCTCACTTAGAGACATTGCAAGCTTTGTGAATTCGCTCACCTATCTTCTCCAAATTCCCAATCCCCGAATCGATGAATTTCTCGAGACTAGATCAACGGTCCTCAATTCCCTTGCAATCAATGACTCAGATCGACTTCGTGACTTCGCATTTTGCGACTTTGCAAAGCATATTCCTCTGTGCTCTAGATTCCTAAACTCCCGATATCCACGGGTGCCAAATTGATGGCTCACACTCCTCAGTGATCCAACGGTCCAGATCTTACTTTCATGAATTCTGACTTCATTCTTCGTCGTGCCAGATCAACGGTCCAGAATGCTTCCTCGATCAATGGTTGTGATCAAATCATGATTTTGTGTTTCACAACTTCGTGTCTCGTCTCTGTAACACCCTGTTTCCCCCAAATTTGTAATTAATCCTAATAGAGGAATCCCCATGCTAAAGCATGATGAAACTGTGAATGAATGATGTGAGTGGACCTTATGAAGAAGGTCGATGAATGTAAATAACATTATGAAATTATA
>SNQJ01S0040545.1:134653-155668 GCA_010110895.2 Picea sitchensis | reverse complement strand
TTGGAAGTTCTGACCACCTCAATGGTAACCAATAGAACGAATAAAAGCTAAAGGATGGGAGCCCTAGCCTGACACACATTTTCTGGAAAAAGACAAGTGTTATTTGCAAGTAGACATATTTTCTCCGGGAACTGCATCATTCTGCCAAAGCTATCCCTGTATTCAAATCCATAACAACCTGGTGTTTTTTTCAAATAAATGAAGAGAAATGAACACCAAAGTCATCCATTCATATACAAACTGTTGATGAACACCTAAAGAAAAGTTGGTGAAGGGTCGTGACAGAGAGAGTGTCCTTTGTTGCCTTCCAAAAAAATCCCTATCGACTATCAATGTCAATCTGCATGATCGAAGGTGGTTATAATGCTTTTACAACCTGAAACTTCTCATTGTCTCCAACATTTTCATATTATCATCAGGTGGGTTACATGTCGCTTGGTATTTTACATTACCTACAATTGAAGTTGTTTAGAAATATATATATATATATATATATATATATAATGAAAATCTAATTGAAAAATTAAGGGATGTTTCTCTATGGGTGATAAAATTAGTTTTTTTCTTTTTAAAGAATCTTTTCTAGTAGGCCTGCGTGTTGTAGAATGTTAGTTGGGAGCAAATGTAGTTTTATTCAATAATCTCATTTACGGCCACTAGTTGGTTAATTCCGCAGTGTTTGTTTGGATCCTTGCCAATTATTAATAGTGTACTGTGATGCAATGGGTTGTCTACATATATTCTCAACAAGTATGGGACTCGAGAAAGATTAGCCATGTTGTATCATTTTATTTGGATTAGCCAAATATTAAAATAACCAAAATTAATTTTGTTTGGCCATGTGCTTTCTTTTTAATTCGTAAAATATGTTAAACATAAGAATTGTTTTCTTAAATATAAGACTTTTTTTTTTAATATTTTATTGTCAAGGATACAAGTCTATAGTTGCTAAATTGTAGAAAAATATCTGGATTTTAGTTGTTTTATTTTAAACAGTGTCTGACTGGTGATTTCTTTAGTTAGGTGCCACCTAAGATTGGGTGGGGGATGAATCTTTCCGAACGAGGGGTAGGTAAAGGTCTACCCCCCTCCCCCATTCTCTTGGGAAAAGGAAAGCTCCAACCTGGATAGAGGAAGGCTTCCATGGTACTTTAGGAAAAAAATTGTAAGTTATACACAATGTTCATTAAGAAAAACATTATCGATGATATGAATCTAGCGGATATTTTCTTGTTTGTTGTTGTTTCAAAGTTTAATGGGATTGACACAACAATACTTATTTCTGTTGTAAAAGGAATGAAGGAGTGCAATGAAGACTAACATATACCACTACAAAATTGATGATGACTTTGCACTCCAGTTTATCATATATCGGATACAGTATCATTGTTCTTGTCACCATAATTGGATTTTTTCCTCCAATTGCTGAGACAACCTTGCATCATAGAAGAAATCATGGTAAGATCCCAACTACCCTAGTTTTCATATCTCCAATTTGTGTTTTGTAGAATAGAAAAAAATAAAATAAAATGAAAAACAATATCTTCAAATTTCTTTATCACAAATATATTGTCTCTCTATTAAATTGAAGAGAATTTTTTTTTATGTAAACTAAATAAAACAAATTATGTGGAAGGGCCAACACTAAATTTCTTTTCACTCACCTTCTATTTTGTAGAACTCAATTCTTGGTGACAATGATTCCTTCTAATATAATTGGTGACAGTAATTCCTTCTAATAGAACGAGAAGCTTTCTCTCCTCTACATATTGTAGGTGGAAGCTCTCTTTCCTTAACATATTGCAGCTGGAAGGTTATTTCATGAAGAAGTGCAGGTATCTAGCTATCAAATAATACACAAGCTATCAATGTATGCATAATGAGAAGGGAAACAATACACAAGATCATGGATATAGTGAAGGTTCACTTGGCATGTTTCTATTTGATTATCTCACATATTCTACATTGTGTTTCTCTCTGTTGGATGTATGGGAGATCATATCTCAAAGAAAAAGGAGGAGCAGGGGATGGATAAGTGGGGTTGAAGTGAGTGAGGAAGAAGAGAAATGGAGGAAACAACAACCTTAGCAAAGATACTTATAGTGGTGACAAGCCACTTGCAAGTGAGCAAGTGGGATGGCACTTGGCAGCTCACGAGACATAAGGTTGGCATCTCACCGGAGAGGGTTATGATTTATCACCAGAGAAGGTTATGCATTATGCATAAAAAAATATTAGACATTTAATGTTTGGAATTAATGCTAAGTTGAGACTTCACATTAATTCTCGTTGCTTCCTACATATCTGGTTCATCAAGTTTCAAGCATTTATTTCCCTAAGTTTGAATCCCCTTGCCTCATATGAGGCCAAATAAGGAGTAAAAATTAAAACTTAGAGTTATAAAATAAATATGAGTTGGAAAATTGCATGAAACTATTGAAAATTTGGTTAAATCACTTGGTTTTCGTGTTGTGCTAATATTTGAATGAAAAATTGATTACTAATAGTCCCTGCATTCAGAAGGGAAGTGACTAATAAGCTTGACAAACCTTAAGAAATGAACCACACTATAAAGTGAAGGTCTCCTTAATAACACTCTTGGAAGGGGTTTCTTGAAATAGGTTTATCCTCTCAAAACATATATGATGATGTTATTTTTGAGTCATTTTTTTATTTGGATGGTGCCATGGACATTTTTATTTCAATGGTAGGATTTCTCTTATATGGCTAATTACAAGTTAATTATGCATATGTATTGTGAGTTTGAAATAATACATGGTCAACATTTGATAAATGTTAAATAAGAAGTGCATAGTTGACCATACAAATGGTTTTATTTTTACTAAAAAGGATTTATGGGAAAATTTTCAAAACCATGTGTTGGGATGAATGATACATTGATCGAATATGGGGGTATAGGTTGGGATATTGAATCCCAATAAAGGAAGGGAAAATCACATTCAGCGAGGGGTAATAGAAGTGTCACCCATTTAGTATTTACTTTTTTGTTTTGTCAATTTTTACATAGAACACGTAATCAAGTTACAACTAACAAACCTAATAACCACATTTTAGGAAATTTGGACTCATTACAAGATGATAAAAGCTAGCATGATATGAGAAATGTTCCTCTCCTAAATAAATGCTTCAAGGTTTCCTAGAGGTATGGTTATCTGGAAATTTCTTAATATTTGAAATGATTAATTATTATTGAAGATGAGAGGCATATGGGGTTTAAGGAATCTTTTCTATCTAAGGAATAGGACTCTAACTCATTACCCACACTGCTCTGCCCTTCACTACCCCTGCCATAGAAAAATCAACATATCTCGAGGAAACCCCGATTAACGAAAATTTTGGGTGGGTAGGTCCAGTTTTGGACAGAACCTTAGGCTCCAACGCTTTTAGTATACCCAAGAGTATTTTTTGATGCCAATACTCATGATGACCATGAGACTAAATACACTAAAATATTATAGCTCAGACCAAAGAATTAGTGGAAAATGGAGGGAGAGTTTTGGAGACAACTTTAGAAGAACTTTTCTCCATATAACCATGCTATACTAAAAATCACTAAAGTGATTTCATTAAAAGAGAATCATAGATAAAAACACTTTGCAAAGAAACAAGCTTCTTCTATAGCAATTCTTTAAGGTTTCCTAAAGATATGGTTCCATGAAAATTTCTTTCTATTTGACACAACTATTCAAGATGAGAGGCACCATGATAATTATACACTAAAAATGTATAGCTCAAACCAAAGAACTATTGAAAATTGGAGGGAGAGTTTCATGGAGACAACTCTGGATGAAGACCTTTTCTCCATATAAGGGTGGGCACACAAAGACGATTCCCTTTTTTATTGGAACACCAATGGATGATCATTGTTTTCTTAGGAATGTGCATGTGTTCATGTTTAAATATCCTTGACCCTTGTTGAAGCTCCACACAAGATACTCCTTAGTGGATTATAAGAGTGCACCTCTACTTTTTATAAGAAGAATCTGCATGCATTAAAAATGTATGCACATTTTTAGCGTGCATGCATTAGGAACATGTGCATGTTCTTATTTGTAAAAAACATTTAAAAAGATGCAAATCCTTTTTCTTCATTTTCTCATGAACCCATGGTGACTTTTACTCCAGAGTGTGCTTCATCATCTAGGCCCAAAATTGGTGATGAAAAGTAGGGACCAAACATTCACATCATTAGAACTTGGTGTTTACCAATAGAAGCTCTCTTATTTGATTTTAAATGTCATTTTTATAATTTTTAAATTTTATAATTTTACATAATTTTACATAATTATTTTCATTGTTTCATTGCAATTATTATTTCATCACCATGGATCGAAACCCCAATGAAGACCTAAACCATAAATCCCCACAAGTCCCATGCAATGAAATTAATCAATGTCTAAATGAACTTAAAAACCTAATTGTGGAGCTGAGGAAGACATGATAAACATTATATATTTCATTGGCCACTTTACTTGGCACCATCATTGATTCCATTGGCCATGCTCATGGATAATTATCTGATATATCCAAATATAGGGCCAGGATGAGAGAGTAATGCTCAATTGGAATTAGTAAGGAAGAGGTTAAAAAATTAAATATAAGCAAAGAGATTATTGTTTAGTTGTTCATCCCTAGAACTAACCAACTGCTTTATTTGAGAAAGAGGCATTTTTTCATGGAATAGTGCACATTATTAGCATGGAGGGACAATTTTATGGATCAAATGTTTATGGTATTTGATAAACCTTCTTGCAATAACAAGAATGTTTCCTCATATTTTCTCCAAAAATTATGTGATGAGTTCATCCCGAGTCTCCATGTTAATTATTTTGACATTGGAGAATTCCATAGGGTTGGTCTTGGATCTTCCAAGGACTGAGAAACCTCCTGGATTAACCCATTGAGAAGGCCACTCACTCCTAGGATATTTCCTAACTCCCTCCCCCCTCACCTACCCCTGTTCAACCACCTCAACGTGGAGATAGAATTTTGGACCACTATTATTGCGATATCAACAATGACATGCTACATGTAGTTTAGTTCAACCTAGTAATTTTATGGTAGCTTGTTGTCGATAACCACCATTTAATGGTGTTAGACCACCATGTATAGGGACTTTAGGCCATGATGAAAATTCTAATTCCAATGCAATTGTTATGCATTAATGATCTCATTGTAGACATACTTACAATGGCCTAACATATAATTCTATTCAAGATAGTTCCTTGGACTAGGTTAGAGAAACATATTTTTAATAATTTCATTGTTTATTTATTTAATTTTGCATTTGAAAAATATCTAGTAAACATAACTTTAAAGTATTTGTAACGGTCTTTTATTTTTTTGATCATGTATAGCTCCTAAGAGATGACACACCTCCCTTCACGTCGTAGGGCACCTCTTCTCCTAGACTTGATGCAATGGTTGCTACAACATGTTAAAATAGGGTTCCTCACACCCAAGTATTTATGATGTTACATTGTTGCAAATTATTTATATGCTTCATATGGCATGCGTTCTCTATTCTTGTTTGTGCCTAGAAAATATTGAGCTAAACTTATGGTTTTCAATAGATGTATATTTTTGAAGAAAATATATCAACAATGATTCACTTATTGAGCCAACTTATTCATGTTATGATCGTAACTAAGTAATTTAGAACAATTTATTACAATATCTCAAAGGGGTATGCAAAGGTTTTTGTTGTTGTGGAATTGAGAACTTAGGTTTCCTATCATTTAGGTTAAGGTCTATCATTCTACCTACATAGTGATGTCTCTCTTTATATGTGTGTGTGTGTGTGGTTTGGGAACTATTAGGTATGGTTTATATTCTTTGCATGTGTCTGTGTGTGGGGTGGTGCATCAGATTTGACGACTGGATCTGAGGATCCCATCGTCTGTGCTCTAGGAGTTATTCCAATGGATGGTCTCAGGAGGGGTGAGGATTGTCCCCCCCTACTTAGGAAAGCCTTTGGCTCTAGGGTAGTGCCCCAACTTTTTTTGGGAGGGCGTTTTTGTTATTTTAATAGTTTTTTCTACTATTAAGATTTTTCTAAATTAATCTGAGATTAATGGATTAGGGTTTTGGCAGTTGTGAAATACCTACAATATTTTATATATTGTGTTGTGAAGGGTGAAATTAATACAACGAATATTTGAGAGGTGAAACATGAAGGAAGGATGGTTTTATTCTGGATAAGTTTTTCTAGCGTAAATCTATGCGTACTATGTGTATAAGCCATTAATTATTTTTTTCTTTTATTAAGAATCTATATGGATTTCTTTACTTCACAGGTTTAAAAATTACATGTCGTATCAGAGAACATTTTTGGCTTTAAAGGGATTCCTTTGTTACTGTGGGTTTGGCTCAGTCTTGATAAATCAAGTTTATCTTGGGTATGTGATAAACCTAGGTTTAGTGGGGGCATTGAAATATTGATTTGTGTGTTGAAAGAGAATGGAGAGTAGTTCTAGAATAAAGATTGATAATTTCAACGACAAAATATTTGAGCTATGGAAGCTCAAGATGGAGGACCTTCTTGTAGATAAAGAATAATGGATCATTCTGGATCCTAGTATAGAACCTACTGGTACACAATCTACTGATACACAAACCACTAGTACTCAATCTACTGGTATGTTGAAAGAAGATTGAGAGAATATGAATAGAAGATCTTGTATGATTCAAATCTACCTGGAATATTTGCTATTACCGAATGAGCCCGTAGAATATACACCCAAGGAAGTATGGGAAAAGTCAAAGTCCTTGGTAAACAAGTTGTTTCTTTAAAAGAAGTTCTATCATCTTAGGATGTAATATGGAGATTCTATGACATAGCATCTAAATTCCTTCATTACTCTGGTAAGTCAATTTGTCTCTATTGATATCAAGCTTGGAGAAGAAGATAAGTCTACTACCTTTTTTTTCTCTTTGTCAGAATCCTGTGATAATTTGGTTGTAGCAATTGGTAGTACCACTCAATCTTCATTGAAGTATGAGGATGTAGTTACAACCTTGTTATCGAAAGATATGAGGCGGAAAAGCATGGATATTCAAAGAAAAGATTATTTAATTGAAAGATTTCACCCCCAATATAGGAATAAAAATAAATATTGGGGGGGGGAGATCCAAATCTAGAGGTAGATATAAGTATCTAGGAAATTATCTGAGGAAATGTTGAAAGTGTGGTAAATATGAGAATTATAATAAAGATTGCAGGTCTAAGAAGGTTGATAACGTAAATGGATATGATGATGCATCTAACACGGAGGCAAAAACCTCCACATAAGAAGGAGGTGATGTTTACCTAGAATGTACAAGTACAAATGTGGATCATGGTGTATGGTTGATTGAGTCAGGTGTGTCATTTCATATGACTTATCATAGGGAGTGGTTCTGTGAATATGAAAAGTATGATGGCAGTGATTTCTTCCTAGGAGATGACTTGATAGCCAAGTTCGTGGGATGTGGAATAGTTGATATGTTGCTAAAATATGGAAGGATTATAAATCTCCTTGAAGGTTTTCAAATTCCATATCTATCAAGGAGCCTAATATTTGTAAGTATGTTGGATGATGCAGGGGTAGATACTTTATTAGAAAATGGCACTTGCAAAATGGTATGAGGAGAAATGGTGTTGATGAGGGGAGTTTGGTGTGGAAATATGTACAAGTTGTTGGGAAGTACTTATACTGATGGGTGTAACAATTCTCTTGTCCCAGAGAAGATAAATAAAGAAGATAAGATCTATATTGTTTGAGAAAACAAGACCATGTTATGGCATGAAATATTGGGACATATTGGAGAAAAGGGACTTTGAACACTACAAGATAAAGGTATGATTGAAGGTATGTCTAATTTCACCCTAGATTATGATTTATATGAAAATTTCATATATGGTAAACAAAATCAAGTAAGTTTCCCATCTGGTGCTAGAAGAGAAAAGGGGATATTAGATTTTATACATAGTGATGTGTTCGTACCTGTGTTTGTTCCATCACAAGGTAAATCTGTGTATTATGTTTCATTAATAGATGGTTTCTCAAGGAACATATGGATTTGTTTTATTAGGAAGAAATATGAGGTATTGATAAATTTAAAGAGTTTAAGGCTCTAGTAGAAAATCAAATAGGGAAGAAAATAAAGGTGTTGAGGATAGATAATGGTGGATAATTCCACATGAATGAATTCAAAGAGTTTTGTATGAAGTGTGGTGTAGCAAGGAAGACATGGATGGAAATAAAATGGATGTTATCAAGGAGGTGAAATACAAAACTATCCTCTAAATTTGACATGAAGTGTAACACCCTGTTTCCCCCAGTTTGTAAAAATAACTATACTGGCCAAGAACTGTGGTGAATTCAGAAATGTGAATGTATGATGTGAATGGACCTTATGAAAAAGGTTGATGAATGTAAATAATATTATGAATATATATTGCAGGACTGCTGAGAGGGGATATGATGAAAAAGAGACCACGATGGCTGGATAAAGGTGGTTGAAGGGACCTGGAATGGTCGCGTTAACTTCCACTGAAAACCAATACCGTATTTGGTCTTCACTGGCCCGGAGAACCAAGAGCCGCTCGCTGGCCCGAAATTAATTACTCGCAGGATGGTAGGTGGATGGATCCTCATGCGTAATGAGGGGATGGGGGTAAAACACCCATCCGTGGACCGTCCTGACACCTGACCACCGTGAGGGGGATTGTGCCACACACAACCTCGCAAGGGGAAAATGCGTGAGGAAGGAGTGAAAGGGGGACGCAAGCGAAAAAAAAAGAGAACTCTGGAGATATGCAGAGGGAGTGATAGCGGATAAGGGGGAGAGTAAACCTCATTCTCGGTCACTGGAAAATCGAGACACAGTCTCGCAACATCGTGGTCTCAGCTTGGGGGTGGCTAGTGGAAACTCCGTTGGGAGTCACTGAGCCTACGGTTGGGTGGAAACGAGCACCCCTCTTAGTAGTTTCAGTCATTTCTGGTGTTATTTCTGATAAGTGTTTTACATCTTGCACCTTGAAATTCATATGCTGACATATATGCTCATAGTCCGTGCAGTTTTATAAACGGTTTGAGTATAAGACTGCCTGTGTAGTGTTTTGATTCTAAAATGGTGGTTGCATGCTTATAATGGAAAGGCCACGTATGGCTTATGTCTATAAATAGTTTTATATGTATATACGCACATTGAATCAATTCATAATTCAAGCCGTTTCTCGGGAAACCTATACCCTTATCCATCTCGGGTGATACCCTGGATAAATCTCCCCATAGAGACACCTTTTCTTTTTAGAAGCTCAGAAGAAGTAGCACTTTATGTGCAAAGACTCTGCAGAGGCGCAAAAGTCACCGAATCCCTTGAGGATTCGAAGAACAAGTATGGATCAACGAATGAAATCCTATCGGGAGATCTGCGGTCATTCACGACCATTAGATCGAAGGAATAAATGAGGGAGTTAAATGCCCTAACCTTTTTTCCTTTATCTTCGTGAGTAGCGAAGAAATCGGGACCGTAGATTCCCAAGGTCCGTGAAATAATCTGGACCGTGAATTTGTGTCCAAGCAGCTTAGGAACAACGCAATGGAAAGACAAGTCTGAGCTGTCAGATCTTGTTCTAAACAGCCGACAACTGTTGGATCTGTCGAAAATCACATGAGGTTTAAACCTCATGCGAAGAGAAGCAGAGAGAGAGTTACGAGAAGGATATTGTATCAGGATATTGGCGTTCAGGAGCTCAGGGATCCGAAGGACGAGAGTTCAAGTACTCGACCTCAGAAATTGCGACAAGACGAAATAGATCTGAGCCGCCTGTCTGCAGGAGGACATGTGTCACGAGATCCTCCCTATCGGGGATTCAGACATCGGGAGTCAGAAGAGGAAGTCTCTTGACCTTGCAAATGGCGAAGTCGCGAGAGGATCCTGGATCGTACATCCCAGGGACCCATCGGAGCCTTATAAGCCATCGATATAATCCTTTACTTAGGTAGAAGAGTGAACACGACTACGTCCCAAAAGTATCAAAGACATCGAGACTGTCCGTGTTGGAGGACAGGTGGCGAAGATCTGTCCATTTCACTTATCAGGGATTTGTAAGTTTGAAGGTGGAATACTTGACTCTTGGAGTCACGAAGTCCTGAGTCGCGAGATCGCGATGTGATCTGGGCCGTTAATCAAAATAGGGTAGGTGGCGAAGATCTGTCCATTTCTCATATAGGGGATTTGCGAGTTTGGAGGTGGAAGACCTGACTCTTGGAGTCACGAAGTCCCAAGTCATGAGATTGCGATATGATCCGGGCTGTTGATCAAAGAGGAAGGACAGTCATGGGATCTGGCGTCTCGATACATCATGTATCGGGGGTTTGTGAGTTCAGAGGTTGAAAGGGATCATTTACGACTTCTCGAGTAGCAAAGTGCCGAGAGTCGAGCATGAGAGAACACGTGGCGAAATGGCGGAATTTCCTGGTGAGGCCCATGTGATTGATGGGTGGACACGAGTCGCCTGGAGAAGGGAGAGTTCTGAAATCATGTGGACCGCTCGATCCACACTATCAAGGGTCGTTGATCTCCTTCGCGGATACCCATACTGGAATTCGGAGATTTGCATGGCATGGGTTTTTGGGATAATTGCATCTCGAACCCCCGTGCACCGAAATCCTGAAAGGATCCAAACCGTTGGATCAGGGGAGGCTTATAGCCGTTTATCTCCTTTGGAGGGAAACTTGGGAGACTTCATGGATTTTGGGGATTTGAATGGGAAAGGAAGAGGTCATGCATCGTGATTTCCTGAATCGCAAAGAGCTGGTAATGTCCTTGTCGATTTAAGCGTGGGGTCACCAAATGTGGTCACGAGGACAAGACCCAAATAGGAATCTTGTACTCGCTATCCCTTTCGATGTTCGACGCTTCGTTGTGTTGGTGTTTGTAGATTTGAAAGACTCGACACTTTAGTAGTGCCGAGTTGCAAACAGAAAAAGGACACCATGTTTGTTTGGCCTATGGTCCTAACCCATGACCATAGGGAGGTGAATAGGGAAGAACTAGCCTGTGCTAGGCCCCCGTAGGACTTCGGGGATTCTGTCCCTTGAGAAAAATCAAATTTTTATATTATGCCATAGTGAGTGTGTGACAAATTGGTATCAGAGCATGGTTACAACACTTGGCCTGCTTGGACCCATGAATGATTTCCAAGGTACTTAACCACCTTGAAAATTCTTCCAGAGTCTGTGAATTAACCTAGTATTCCCTCCTCGTAGTTTCTCTTCTAACCTCACTGAGTTCAGACACGCACTCCTTGTGTTCGCTCACAGAGTTTCTCTCTCTGTCGCGCACTCCTTGCACTTAGCCTAGAGAACCAAACTTAATTCAACACACTCACAGATATAAAATTGTATCTCTATCCCTGTAGACGACTTCTAACATTCATATATAATTCAAATGCATGTAAAATACATTCATAACACAACATCCAATACACATAAATTGATAACAGGAAAAACTATCATTTTCTATTAATGGTAGAACATAAAATTACAAATGCTTGAGTCCAGACTGCGACTGAGTCTCAACTCTCATCAACCTCCATAACTGGTTTACAATGATTTTTTTCATCAAGTTCCAGCTATCTACAACAACCTCTTACGTTTGGAAAAATACAAATACTTATACAAGAGGGGCTCAATGAGCTTCCCTCACAAGCTAAACTAGTGGTGTAAAATCACCATTCAAAACGCCTATCTAATCGACCAATTACAATGATGGAAATCTGCTCCAAATCGGATGAAGATCCTCATGTCATCAACCACTTAATGGAGACATTATCTCCAGCTTGTGCGAATGCACAACTCTGCTCTTCCAGCGTGTCATCATTAATGCTTGGATCATGCTTTCGATTTTCGAGGAAAAACGAGAGGACGTTGCCTCTTCCTTTATTGAATGCGCACCATGTGAGTTAATTGACTGGTGTGTGTTGAGGTGGAGAGATTATCCTGCATCATACTCCATGGATAAGAAAATCATGAGCTCCTTCTCATGAGATTTCCAGCATGGTTGAAATCCTTTTGGATCCCAAACTTTCTCCTGGAGCTATCTTTTGGCTCCTCTACCTTGTTGTTATTGGTCCTGCATATTCCTCGCTTCTCGTGCAAGTTCCTTTCTATCCAGCTTCCTCATGATGACCTCTTCCTCTTTCGACCCTAACATCAACTTCCTAATCTCCTCAACCACCCTGTCCATCTATTCCATCGGCTGGCTCTTCCTTTGCAGACTATCTCGTTGCACTTCCTCCTTGTCAATGGGTAAATCACATCGATATCCCATACTATCCTCCTCATATATTGTGGTATTAGCTTTCCACTCAGATGTAGCTTCCAATCCTATAGAATTCTCATGACTGAGTTGTCTCTTAGCTTCTCCTCCTCACAGATTGTCTGCTATCAGTTTTCTGGCTGGTCCCATTCCATCTTCCACCAATTGTTCCTCATGTTGGTGTGTTTCCTCTGGCATGGCTATATTATGGTAGCCACCTTCTAGTTTTTAACGGTCTAACCAATCCTACAGTTCCTTTAGATCCAACTCCCATTGGGTGAGTAACTCAACTGGTCGCTCCTCAATTGGGACAGATCTCAGTATATTCTCCTGCTCCTCCATGACAGTCTTAGCTTGTTGTCCTTCTGTTGAATCTGCAACTTCTATGCTCACCTCTCCTCGCCTACTTGGTAGGAATATCTCAACTCCTCTAATGATCATAACTATCCTCTAATCCTCCTCCTTTGTGACACAAGTTCTCAACTTCTCATCATCTTCATTCACATGACTCATAATCCCGTGCGAATCTTCATCTAAGTGAGGTCTTTCTTTTGCCTCCTCCTCATCTGTCAACTTTCCCTATTGATGCGAACCCTCAATAGAGCTCATCTCTTCTCCCTTTCCCACATGGAAATTTAGGATGTCTCCTATGCCCACCTGGTAGTCTATGAGATCCACTGATCCCTTCTCATTGCCCACCTAACAATCTATGAGACCTCTTCTAGATATCTTTCCTTCGTCACTAAGGTTTTCAGCATGCCTCAGCCACCTTCTTAACATCTATTGTTGCCTTCTGGTCAGTAACTTCTGAACATGAAATTTAGTTGTTCTCTTCAAGGGCCATCCATATCTCCAGTCTTCCCTTGCCCTCTGCTACATCTTGAATTCTAGTGTCTCCATCTGGGCTCTAATTTCACTGAGCTCCTTGTCTATATCTGCCTTGCCTTTCTACAGGAATAATCTCCCTTGACCGTGCTCATGACTTCCAACTACCATCTTTTTTTATTTGCATCCCACCTGGTTGTTTAACATCTACTACACACCCTGCAACAACTTCAATAGAGCATCACACTCTCTCCCTCTTGCCTACATAAATCAATTATACATCGGCTCTGATATCTCCTTTACCTACGATTTGTGGGAAAAACAAGATCTGATACCACTCCTGGCACAGACCACCCCCTCTCTCCTCGCCTCCTGAGGGGTTGCTCGACCTCCTGGTCTAGGATCGTTTGAAAAACACCTGAGTCGAAGAAACTCCTCAGGTCCTTTTTCTGGAACCTGAAAACTCTATCACAGGTCCTCTCTTCCCTTTTTGGTGCAGGTTAAGTGGCACCCACAGACCCTCTCCTTAGCGTTGCTCAATTTTAACGCCAACAACACTATCTCTCTATGCTATGCTTTCCTTCTTGATATGGGCACGAACTATGACCATGGTCCAGTTCCCTTCGCGACCCCGTGCTTCGAAACTTTCGCACACTGCTTCCTCCCCTTTTCCAGATTTCTGAATCAGCGAATCCTTCGAGACCAAATATATGGTCCACGTTCCTCTTGCGATCAATGACTATGTCCAACTCATGTGTTTGGACTTCGTGAGTCCTCTCTTCTCTCGAATCTATCCTTCCTGACTTGAAAATTAGTGAAATGTCGATCCCAACTCCACGTGTCCTGTTTCGATGGACGACTAGGATTTTTTCGACTCCCAGCTCTTCGAGTATTCTCTCCTTGACTTTCCTCAAAGGTTTCTTCCTCCAAAATACATGGATCTCTGCCACGTGCCCTATGAATCCAATAGTCCATAATCACTTCGCGCCTCATAACTTTTGTGAAGATCTTTGTTTTCTCCTGGCAAACCTTTCGAACTTCCTGCTCCCAAACCTCTTGATCTTTTGCCACCTGTCTCCTCTGACGATGGACGATTTTCGAAATTCGGGACTCCGACAAGTATTAGATCATTTTTCACACTTTGTGCAAATTATTTCTTTCAAGACTTAGGTTGTTCTCGAACTGCTTATGCACTCCTTGCAGAGTTCTACACAGACTCTTCTCCAACTTTTCTCGGCTTGAAAACCTTCAAATTTCACCGTTCTGTTATGAACCTCCTCATGCCCTCCTAGAAGTTTCTCGCTCTTCCTCCTAAGCTTGTAATATGGAATTACAGTATCTTTGGGGCACTCCTTGCACTTAGGTCCATTCTTCGACGAATTCTCCCTTAGCTTTATGGAAGGGTTTAAGGCATCTCCTTTTCTCTGTCGATGCACTCTTGCAAAGCTTTCCTTCCTTATAATGTTTAGTAATTCTAGGATTCTCTTAAGGGTTCCAACACTTCCAATAGTGTTTTCCTTGTACACGCTCACACTAACTCGATGCCCTCCTGGAAGAGTGTTTCAGAGTGTTTAGTAACTCTGAACTATGCCTCCTCCCACACAGTCTTTCTTTCCAAGGTACTTAACCACCTTGAAATTTATTCCTGAGTTTGTGAATTAACCTGGTATGCCCTTCTAGAAGTTTCTCTTCTGACCCCACTGAGTTCAAACACACACTCCTTGCGTCAGCTCACAGAGTTTCCTCTCTCTGTCGTGCACTCCTTTCACTTATCCTAGGGAACCAGACTTAATTCAACACACTCACGGATAGAAAACTATATCTCTATCCCTATAGATGATTTCTAACATTCATCTACAATTCAAATGAATGTAAAAGACATTCATAACACAACATCCATTACACAAAAATTGATAATAGGAAAAACGGTCATTTTCTATTAATGGTAGAACATCAAATTACAAATGCTTGAGTCCGGACTGCGACTGGGTCTCGTCTCTCATCAACCTCCCTAACTGGTTTATAATGATTTCTTTCATCAAGTTCCAGCTATCTACAACAACCTCTTATGTTTGGAAAAATAAAAAGACTTATACAAGAAGGGATTGTAAATGTGTTGAACTTGCACAAAATAGATCTAGCTAAACAATGATACACACATTTGCAGAGAGAATAGAATAAAGAAGAAGAATAGAGAAAGAATGAAACAATTATCATTAATCATATTCCACACTCAAAGAATGAATAATTTACAATAGATATAGGATACATGAGTAACTAATGAACCATAGTGGTGGTCTAGAGTGATCTGGACACACACCAGTAGTTACGGGAGTAAACTACCACCTAGTCTAGTCTCTTAGGTAGTTATGGGAGTGAATTGTCACCTAGTATGAGTTAACTTGTCAACTAGTCTTCAAATATCTGACTGAACAGAGAGTAGTGAGGAGTTAACTCAAGAAATAAAGGGTAATGTGCTAGTATGGTGATGATCCCAAGGAAAGTTCTGATTAACTGGTGATGATCATAATGTTGCATGGTGAGAAAACCAATGCAACATCTAAACTCAAATCAACTAGTCAAACTGAAGTGTCAACTGAAAGAGAATATTCTCCAGGTGGAATATTCTTCCCTAAAATATAGGAGACTAGATAATCACTAATTATGACTAATGAAGAAGGAAAATCCTTAGGAAAAATAAATCCTAGGTGTGTGTGAAGTAACTCCAACACCCTCCTTGAACATCACTATGGTGAAAATAAAGAATGGGTCCTTTCAACGAGGCCATGTTAGGTACCCAAATACAAAAGATACACTGAAATAAATGAGGAAAGAGGGAAAACCTCATGGGAAAACCCCACCCTCAAATTACAATCTATAAAAATAAATAAAAATTTGAAGGAACAAAAGGCAGTTGTTAAGAAACCATGTCCTTCACTACAAGAAGACCTCGCAACTGTGCAAGTTTGTGCTCATTGAAGATTTTGTTGAANAATTATCATTAATCATATTCCACACTCAAAGAATGAATAATTTACAATAGATATAGGATACATGAGTAACTAATGAACCATAGTGGTGGTCTAGAGTGATCTGGACACACACCAGTAGTTACGGGAGTAAACTACCACCTAGTCTAGTCTCTTAGGTAGTTATGGGAGTGAATTGTCACCTAGTATGAGTTAACTTGTCAACTAGTCTTCAAATATCTGACTGAACAGAGAGTAGTGAGGAGTTAACTCAAGAAATAAAGGGTAATGTGCTAGTATGGTGATGATCCCAAGGAAAGTTCTGATTAACTGGTGATGATCATAATGTTGCATGGTGAGAAAACCAATGCAACATCTAAACTCAAATCAACTAGTCAAACTGAAGTGTCAACTGAAAGAGAATATTCTCCAGGTGGAATATTCTTCCCTAAAATATAGGAGACTAGATAATCACTAATTATGACTAATGAAGAAGGAAAATCCTTAGGAAAAATAAATCCTAGGTGTGTGTGAAGTAACTCCAACACCCTCCTTGAACATCACTATGGTGAAAATAAAGAATGGGTCCTTTCAACGAGGCCATGTTAGGTACCCAAATACAAAAGATACACTGAAATAAATGAGGAAAGAGGGAAAACCTCATGGGAAAACCCCACCCTCAAATTACAATCTATAAAAATAAATAAAAATTTGAAGGAACAAAAGGCAGTTGTTAAGAAACCATGTCCTTCACTACAAGAAGACCTCGCAACTGTGCAAGTTTGTGCTCATTGAAGATTTTGTTGAATATGTTGATGTTTGCACGGATCTAATGAAGTATATGAACCATTGAGATGTCCACACATATCCACTTTATCTTCTTGTATTGAAAAATATCTAAATAAAGTTTGGATGAAATTTTGAAAACCGTGCGGCCGTTTCTAGAAAAATGCTGAAATTTGGTTGATTTTAAAATGATCATAATTTCACTTCCCGGACTCTATTTCGGACGATTTGTTTTTTATAATTGGATATTTTCCCAAGAGGAATTCAAATATCCAATTTTTTTTGCAAATTGTGCTCATAAAATATCATACTGGAGTCTGATTTGTGTGGCTCCCTTTTTGTCTTCTGAGATGCATGCATGGTGCACGCAAAAGTGTTTGCATGTGACTCTTGAGATGCATGCCATATATATTCCACATGAATTTTAGAAAACAAATCTGAAATGGAGTAGACATCATCTTCAATTAATGGAGTACAAATTTCTGCAAATACTTTTGTAGAAGACTCTTCAGAATACAATGTTTGATCTTCTCATGGTTTCTCTTCTGGCTCTATCTGTTCAACTTCCTGCATGAAATCTTCACAATATTCTTTGTTCCCAAATAGAACCTCCAATTTGGTCCATAATTCATTTGGAGTTGATTCTTGATGGAGAATTTCATAAGAAATAAAATAGAGGATACATGCTATGACCATATCATGTCTATTGAGAAAATTGTTTTTCTCATCGACATAATCAGGCTCTACTTCCATTTCCATAGTTACTTGGTAAAAGCCTCTACATATGAGAAAAAGAAAAATTTTCGGCTTCCATTCTAAATAGTTATGAGGCGTGAGAAGAATTTCCGACGAATAATCTATCTTTTTGTTGTCTTTAATCTTTTGTACCTGCAAAAAATTATGGTGTAGCTTTTGATTAGGAGTTCATCGGCTCGGATACCATGTAAATGTGTTGAAATTGCACAGAATAGATCTAGCTAAACAATGATACACACATTTGCAGAGAGAATAGAAGAAAGAAGAAGAATGAGAGAAAGAATGAAACAATTCTCATTAACCGTATTCCACACTCAAAGAGTGAATAATTTACAATAGATATAGGATATACATGAGTAACTAATGAGCCATAGTGGTGGTCTAGAGTGATCTGGACACACACCAGTAATTATGGGAGTAAACTAACACCTAGTCTAGTCTCTCAGGCAGTTATGGGACTGGACTGTCACCTAGTATGAGTTAACTTGTCAGCTAGTCTTCAATTAACTGACTGAACAGAGAGTAGTGAGGATTTAACTCAATAAATCAAGGGTAATGTGTCAGTCTGGTGATAATCCCAAGGAAAGTGTGAATTAGTTGGTAATGATCCCAATGTTGCATGGTGACAAAACCAATGCAACATCTAAACTCAACTCAACTAGTCAAACTAAAGTGTCAACTGAAAGAGAATATTCTCCAAGTGGAATATTCTCCCATAAAATATAGGAGACTATATAATGAATAATTATGACTAATAAACAAGGAAAAAAATTAAGAAAAATAAATCCTAGGTGTGTGTGAAGTAACTCCAACACCTCCCGTGAGCATCACTATGGTGAAAATAAAGAATGGGTCACGACAACAAGGCCATGTTAAGTACCCAAATACAAAAGATACATTGAAATAAATGAGGAAAGAGGGAAAACCTCATGGGAAAACCCCCCCATCAAATTACAATGCATAAAAATAAATAAAAATTAGAAGGAACAAAAGGCAGTTGCTAAGCAACCATGTCCTTCACTCCAAGAAGACCTCGCAATTGTGCAAGTTTGTGCTCGTTGAATATTTTGTTGAATATGTAGATGTCTACACAGATATGATGAAGTATATGCACCATTGAGATGTCCACACATATCCACTTTATCTTTTTGTAATGAAAAGTATCCAAATAAAGTTTGGATGAAATTTTGAAAACCGTGCAACCGTTTCCGGAAAAATGCTGAAATTTTGTTGATTTTAAAACGATCATAACTTCACTTCCCAGACTCTGTTTGGGACGATTTTTTTTTTGAAATTGGATATTTTCCCGAGGAATTCAAATATCCAATTTGTTTCTACAAATTTTTCTCGTAAAATATCATAATGGAGTTTGATTTGTGGGGCTCCCTTTTTGTCTCCTTACATGCATGCATGGTGCATGCAAAAGTGTCTCCATGTGACTCATGAGATGCATGCAATATATCTTCCACATGAATTTTAGAAAACAAATCTTAAATGGAGTAGACATCATCTTCAATTAATGGAGTACAAATTTGTGCAAATACTTTTGTAGAAGACTCTTCAGAATACAATGTTTGATCTTCTGATGGCTTCTCTTCTAGCTCTATCTATTCAACCTCCTACATGAAATATTCACAATCTTATTTATTCCCAAATAGAATCTCCAATCTGGTCCATAATTAATTTGGAGTTGATTCTTTTGAGTCATCATATACTTGATGGAGAATTTCAGAGGAAATAAAATAGAGGATACATCCTATGGCCATATATTGTCTATTGAGAAAATCATTTTTCTCATCGACAGAATCAAGCTCTACTTCCATTTCCATAGTTATTTGGTACAAGCCTCTACATCTGAGAAGAAACAAATTTTTTGGCTTCCATTCCAAATAGTTATGAAGCGTGAGAAGTATTTCTGACAAATAATCCATCTTTTTGTTGACTTCAATCTTTTGTACCTGCAAAAAAATTTGGTGTAGTTTTTTCTTAGAAGTTCGTCATCTTTGATACCATGTAAATGTGTTGAACTTGCACAAAATAGATCTATCTATACAATGATACACACATTTGTAGAGAGAATAGAAGAAATAAGAAGAATGAGAGAAAGAATGAAAGAATTCTCATTAATCGTATTCCACACTCAAAGAGTGAATAATTTACAATAGATATAGGATACATGAGTAACTAATAAACCATAGTGGTGGTCTAGAGTGATCTGGACACACACCAGTAGTTACGGGATTAAACTACCACCTAGTCTAGTCTCTCAGGCAGTTACGGGAGTGAACTATCACATAGTATGAGTTAACTTGTCAACTAGTCTTCAATTAACTGACTGAACAAAGAGTAGTGAGGAGTTAAATCAGGAAATCAAGGGTAATGTGTCAGTATGGTGATGATCCCAAGGAAAGTGCGCATTAGTTGGTGATGATACCAATGTTTCATGGTGACAAAACCAATGCAACATCTAAACTCAACTCAACTAGTCAAACTGAAGTGCCAACTGAAAGAGAATATTCTCCAAGTGGAATATTCTCCCCTAAAATATAGGAGACTAGATAATGACTAATTATGACTAATAAACAAGGAAAACCCTTAGGAAAAATAAATCTTAGGTGTGTGTGAATGAACTCCAATAGGTCTCAACGAGCTTCCCTCGCAAGCTAAACTAGTGGTGTCAAATCACCATTCAAAACACCTATCTAATGGGCCAATTACAATGATGGAAATATGCTCCAAATCAGATGCAGATTCTCCTACCGTCAACCACTTAATGGAGACCTTATCTCCAGCTTGTGTGAATGCATAACTCGGCTCTTCCATCTTGTCATTATTATTGCCTAGATCACGATTTCGATTTTCGAGGAAAAACGAGAGGACGACACCTCTCCCTTTCTTGAATGCACGCCATGCAAGTTAATTGACTGGCGTGTGCTGAGGTGGAGCGATTCTCCTACATAAAATATAGTCTAAGTAGCTATGGTACTCATTAAAGGTTTTTGTGTGAATAATTTTTTCCATCTTGATGCATGCACTATTGAGTGTAATAGTTCTTCAATTTCTACAATGAAGAGATCTATACGATCTACATTTTTACAGTTAAAACATCCTAAAAAAACTATTGATTTAGAAAGAAATTTATCTACAAAGAAGACAATTCTATGACACCAAATATTTAACCATATAGGTGAGAAGGTCCTAAAAGCCTTGAAAAAAAAACGTTGTGTTGATGGATTGAATGATTTTTCTCTTGAAATTTATTTTTATGAGTACTACATATATGGAAAATAGAACCATGTTCAATTTTATTCTAGTTATCACAAACCTTCTAGGTTGTTAGACCTAATTC
>SNQJ01S0040545.1:111388-124679 GCA_010110895.2 Picea sitchensis | reverse complement strand
TTCAACAAAATCTTCAATGAGCACAAACTTGCACAGTTGCGAGGTCTTCTTGTAGTGAAGGACATGGTTTCTTAACAACTGCCTTTTGTTCCTTCAAATTTTTATTTATTTTTATAGATTGTAATTTGAGGGTGGGGTTTTCCCATGAGGTTTTCCCTCTTTCCTCATTTATTTCAGTGTATCTTTTGTATTTGGGTACCTAACATGGCCTCGTTGAAAGGACCCATTCTTTATTTTCACCATAGTGATGTTCAAGGAGGGTGTTGGAGTTACTTCACACACACCTAGGATTTATTTTTCCTAAGGATTTTCCTTCTTCATTAGTCATAATTAGTGATTATCTAGTCTCCTATATTTTAGGGAAGAATATTCCACCTGGAGAATATTCTCTTTCAGTTGACACTTCAGTTTGACTAGTTGATTTGAGTTTAGATGTTGCATTGGTTTTCTCACCATGCAACATTATGATCATCACCAGTTAATCAGAACTTTCCTTGGGATCATCACCATACTAGCACATTACCCTTTATTTCTTGAGTTAACTCCTCACTACTCTCTGTTCAGTCAGATATTTGAAGACTAGTTGACAAGTTAACTCATACTAGGTGACAATTCACTCCCATAACTACCTAAGAGACTAGACTAGGTGGTAGTTTACTCCCGTAACTACTGGTGTGTGTCCAGATCACTCTAGACCACCACTATGGTTCATTAGTTACTCATGTATCCTATATCTATTGTAAATTATTCATTCTTTGAGTGTGGAATATGATTAATGATAATTATTTCATTCTTTCTCTATTCTTCTTCTTTATTCTATTCTCTCTGCAAATGTGTGTATCATTGTTTAGCTAGATCTATTTTGTGCAAGTTCCACACATTTACAATCCCTTATTGTATAAGTCTTTATATTTTTCCAAACATAAGAGGTTGTTGTATATAGCTAGAACTTGATGAAAGAAATCATTATAAACCAGTTAGGGAGGTTGATGAGAGATGAGACTCGGTCGCAGTCCGAACTCAAGCATTTGTAATTTGATGTTCTACCATTAATAGAAAATGAAAGTTTTTCCTATTATCAATTTTTGTGTAATGGATGTTGTGTTATGAATGTCTTTTAGATGGATTTGAATTGTAGATGAATGTTAGAAATTGTCTATAGGGATAGAGATATACTTTTCTATTCGTGAGTGTGTTGAATTAAGTCTGGTTCTCTAGGATAAGTGCAAGGAGTGCACGACAGAGAGAGGAAACTCTGTGAGTTGACGCAGGAGTGTGTGTCTGAACTCAGTGGAGTCAGAAGAGAAACTGCTAGAAGGGCATACCAGGTTAATTCACAAACTGGGGAATAAATTTCAAGGTGGTTAAGTACCTTGGAAAGAAAGACTGTGTGGGAGGAGGCACAGTTCAGAGTTACTGAACACTCTGAAACACTCTTCCAGGAGGGCATCGAGTTAGTGTGAGCGTGTACAAGGAAAACACTATTGGAAGTGTTGGAACCCTTAAGAGAATCCTAGAATTACTAAACATTATAAGAAAGGAAAGCTTTGCAAGAGTGCATCGACAGAGGAAAGGAGATGCCTTAAACCCTTCCATAAAGCTAAGGGAGAAGTTGTCGAAGAATGGACCTGAGCACAAGGAGTGCCCCAAAGATACTGTAATTCCATATTACAAGCTTAGGAGGAAGAGCAAGAAACTTCTAGGAGGGCATGAGGAAGTTCACAACAAAACGGCGAAATTTGAAGGTTTTCAAGCCGAGAAAAGTTGGAGAAGAGTCTGCGTAGAACTCTGCAAGGAGTGCAGAAGGAGTTCAAGACCAACCTAAGTCTCGAAAGAAATAATTTGCACAAAGTGTGAAAAATGATCTAATACTTGTCGAAGTCCCAAAGTTCGAAAATCGTCCATCGTCGGAGGAGACAGGTGGCAGAAGATCAAGAGGTTCGGGAGCAGGAAGTTCGAAAGGTTTGTCAGGAGAAAACAAAGATCTTCACAAAAGTTACGAGGCACGAAGTGATTCTAGACTATTGGATTCAGAGGGCACGTGGTAGAGATCCATGTATTTTGGAGGAAGAAACCTTCAAGGAAAGTCAATGAGAGATTACTCGAAGAGCTGGGAGTCGAAAAAATCCTATCCGTCCATCGAAACAGGACACGTGGAGTTGGGATCGACATTTCACTAATTTGCAAGTCAGGAAGGATAGATTCGAGAGAAGAGAGGAATCACGAAGTCCAAGCACATGAGTTGATCATAGTCATTGATCGCAAGAGGAACGTGGACCATATATTTGGTCCCGAAGGATTCGCTGATTCGGAAATCTGGAAAAGGGGAGGAAGCAGTGCGCGAAAGTTCCGAAGCACGAGGTCACAAAGGGAACTGGCCCATGGTCATAGTTCATGGCCATATCAAGAAGGAAAGCATAGCTTAGAGAGATAGCATTGTTGGCGTTAAAATTGAGCAATGCTAAGGAGAGGGTCTGTGGGTGCCACTTAACCTGCACCAAAAATGGAAGAGAGGACCTGTGATAGAGTTTTCGGGTTCCAGAAAAAGGACCTAAGGAGTTGCTTCGACTTAGGTGTTTTTCAAACGATCCTAGACTGGGAGGTCGAGAAACCCCTCAGGAGGTGAGGAGAGAGGGGGTGGTATGTGCCAGGAGTGGTATCAAGTCTTGTTTTTCCCACAGATCGTAGGTAAAGGAGATATCAGAGCGGATGTATAATTGATTTCTGTAGGCAAGAGGGAGAGAGTGTGATGCTTTATTGAAGTTGTTGCAGGGTGTGCAACAGATGTTAAACAACCAGGTGGGATTCAAATAAAGAAAGATGGTAGTTGGAAGTCATGAGCACGGTCAAGGGAGATTCTTCCTGCAGAAAGGCAAGGCAGATATAGACAAGGAGCTCAGTGAAATTCGAGCCCAGATGGAGACACTAGAATTCAAGATGTAGCAGAGGGCAAGGGCAGACTGGAGATATGGATGTCCCTTGAAGAGAACAACTAAATGTCATGTTCAGAAGTTATTGACCAGAAGGCAACAATAGATGTTAAGAAGGTGGCTGAGGCATGTTGAAAACCTCAGTGATGAAGGAAAGATATCTGGAAGAGGTCTTGTAGATTGTTAGGTGAGCAATGAGAAGGGATCAATGGATCTCATAGACTACCAGGTGGGCAGAGGAGACATCCTAAATTTCCATGTGGGAAAGGGAGAAGAGATGAGCTCTATTGAGGGTTCGCATCAACAGGGAAAGTTGACAGATGAGGAGGAGGCAAAAGAAATACCTCACTCAGATGAAGATTCACACGGGATTATGAGTCATGTGAATGAAGATGATGAGAAGTTGAGAACTTGTGTCACAAAGGAGGAGGATTAGAGGACAGTTCTGATCATTAGAGGAGTTGAGATATTCCTACCAAGTAGGCGAGGAGAGGCAAGCATAGAAGTTGCATATTCAATAGAAGGACAACAAGCTGAGACTGTCATGGAGGAGCAGGAGAATATACTGAGATCTATCCCAATTGAGGAGCGACTAGTTGAGTTACTCACCCAATGGGAGTTGGATCTAAAGGAACTGAAGGATTGGTTAGACCGTTCAGAACCAGAAGGTGGCTGCCATAATATAGCCATGCCGGAGGAAACACACCAACATGAGGAACAATTGGTGGAAGATGGAATGGGACCAGCCAGAAAACTGATAGCAGACAATCTGTCAGGAGGAGAAGCTGAGCGACAACTCAATCGTGAGAATTCTATAGGAGTGGAAGATACATCTGAGTGGCAAGCTAATACCACAATATATGAGGAGGATAGTATGGGAGATCTATGTTATTTACCCATTGACAAGGAGGAAGTGCAATGAGATAGTCTGCAAAGGAAGAGCGAGTCAATGGAATAGCTGGATAGGGTGGTTGAGGAGATTAGGAAGCTAATGTTAGGGTCGACAGAGGAAGAGGTCATCTCGAGGAATATGGATAGAAAGTAACTTGCACGAGAAGCGAGGAATATGAAGGACCAATAATAGCAAGGCAGAGGAGCCAAAAGATAGCTCTAGGAGAAAGTTTGGGATCCAGAAGGATTTCAACCATGTTGGAAATCTCATGAGAAGGAGCTCATGATTTTCGTATCCATGGAGTATGATGCAGGATAATCTCTCCACCTCAACACACACCAGTCAATTAACTCACATGGTGCGCATTCAATAAAGGAAGAGGCAACGTCCTCTCATTTTGCCTCGAAAATTGAAAGCATGATCCAAGCATTAATGATGACAAGCTGGAAGAGCCGAGTTGTGCATTCGCACAAGCTGGAGATAATGTCTCCATTAAGTGGTTGATCACATGAGGATCTGCATCCAATTTCGAGAAGATTTCCATTATTGTAATTGGTCGATTATATAGGTGTTTTGAATGGTGATTTTACACCACTAGTTTATCTTGTGAGGGAAGCTCGTTGAGCCCCTCTTGTATAAGTATTTGTATTTTTCCAAACGTAAGAGGTTGTTGTAGATAGCTGGAACTTGATGAAAAAAATCATTGTAAACCAGTTATGGAGGTTGATGAAATTTGAGACTCAGTCGCAGTCTGGACTTAAGCATTTGTAATTTTATGTTCTACCATTAATAGAAAATGACAGTTTTTCCTGTTATCAATTTCTGTGTATTGGATGTTGTGTTATGAATGTGTTTTACATGCATTTGAATTATATATGAATGTTAGAAGTCATCTACATGGATAGAGATACAATTTTATATCCGTGAGTGTGTTGAATTAAGTTTGGTTCTCTAGGCTAAGTGCAAGGAGTGCGCGGCAGAGAGAGAAACTTTGTGAGTGAACACAAGGAGTGCATGTCTGAACTCAGTGGGGTCAGAAGAGAAACTATGAGGAGGGCATACTAGGTTAATTCACAGAATTTGGAAGAATTTTCAAGGTGGTTAAGTACCTTGGAAAGAAATACTGTGTGGGAGGAGGCACAATTCAGAGTTACTGAACACTCTGAAACACTATGCCAGGAGGGCATCGAGTTAGTGTGAGTGTGTACAAGGACAACATTGTTGGAAGTGTTGGAACCCTTAAGAGAATCCTAGAATTACTGAACATTATGAGGAAGGAAGGCTTTGAAAGAGTGCATCGACAAAGGAAAGGAGATTCCTTAAACCCTTTTGTAAAGATAAGGGAGAAGTCGTCGAAGAACGGAGCTAAGTACAAGGAGTGCGCCAAATATACTGTAAGTCCATATTAAAATCTCAGGAGGAAGAGCGATAAACTTCCAGGAGGGCACACAGAAGTTCAGAGCAGAACGGTGAACTTTGAAGTTTTTCAAGCCGAGAAAAATCGTAGAAGAGTCTGCGTAGAACTCTGCAAGGAGTGCAAAAGGAGTTCGAGAACAACCTAAGTATCGAAATAAATAATTTGTGCTAAGTGTGATAAAGGATCAAGGACTTTCTAAAGTCCTGAAGTTCAGAAAATCATCCATCGTTGGAGGAGACAGGTGGAAGTAGATCAAGAGGTTCAGAAGAAGGAACTTCAAAAGGTTTTCTAGGAGAAAACTAAGATCTTCGTGAAGGTTATGAGGTGCGAAGTGATTCTGGACCGTTGGATGCAAAAGGCACGTGGAAGAGATCCACATATTTCGGAGGAAGAACCCTTCGAGGAAAGTCAAGGAGAGAATACCTGAAGAGTTGGGAGCCGAATAAATCCTAGTCGTCCATCGAAATAGGACACGTGGAGTTGGGATCGAAATTTCACTGATTTGCAAGTCGATAAGGATAGAGTCGGGAGAAGAGAGGACTCGTGAAGTCCAAACTCGCAAGTTGATCACATCTATTAATCGCAAGAGGAATGTGGACTAGATATTTGGTCCTGAAGGATTCACCGATTCAGAAATCTCGAAAAGGGGAGGAAGCAGCTCACGAAAGTTTCGAAGCACGGGGTCGCAAAGGAAACTGGCCCATGGTCATAGTATGTGGCTACATCAAGAAAGAAATCTTAGCATAGAGAGCTAGCATTGTTGGCATTAAAATTGAGCAATGCTAAGGAGGGGGTCTGAGGTTGCCACTTAACCTGCATCAAAAAGAGAAGAAAAGACATGTGATAGAGTTTTTGGGTTCTAGAAAAAGGACCTAAGGAGTCGCTTCGACTAAGGTGTTTTTCAAATGATCCTAGACCAGGAGTTCGAGCAACCCCTCAGGAGGTGAGGAGAGAGGGGGTGGGATGTGCCAATATTAAACCCTTTGTTAGAGAAAACAATTGCACACCTACATCATTAAGTGTGCTTAATAGTATTAGGTTTTGTTCCAAACCTAGAATGTGCAAAACTCTACTAATACTCTTTACTCCGATGTTACAAAATCTGGTTATGGAAGGAATATTAGAGTCTATCAACCGTGCACTCTGATTTGCACTGGTTTCTAAATATGCAACAAAGGAATCTTCACCATCCTCTCGAAAATTGATCTAGATTTATGAGTGGAACAAAATGAATAATAGATTGTACAATAACATAAATATATGGAGAATAGAAACATATATCCAGTGAACAATAACTTCTATTGAAGAAATAAAATAGGTTGAAACTGTAAAACCACAGAACTAAAAACAACTTGCTCGAACGGTGGTAGTTATCTCTTAGAAGAGATGTGGCTGCTACACACATCTGTATGAGAAGAATGATTACAATGAGGCTCCAGATTCCTTTTTAACATTACTTATTAATTCCAAAACCCTATGCATCCAAAAAAATAACCCTAGGAGATGAAATGCCAAAAGTTATGTGGGCCCCAATGGGTAAGTTGGTACATCAACTTCCTAGGGTCATAAATTTTGCATACGAACTCCATTTTAGGCGTGTGATATCCTGTTGGAAAATTATTTTCGAGAACTACACATTATGTTGTGAAATTTTGACTTCGTCTGCAATTTGACTATGGAAATCAAAAAAACATTGTTTAGGGCCCCAAAATGACCCTCGAAGTACATAAAGATGTACTGACATGAAAACTTCTAAAATAAGGCAGTTGGAATAGGTGGGAAGCCACCAATATCCACTTGGATGTTGTGTAGGGATTTAGGATATTAGAAGCCACCAGTACAAATAAATATTATCATTACAGATAAACGTCATGTTCCATGCAGTCAGGTTGAGATTTATTGGTGCCAATTGTTATACGATCTCCTAAGTGTCTAATAATGGTGGAAAATATGGTCAGAGGAGGTACACATTGAACACTGGGTGAAATCCAAGGAAGGGTTTTTTTTTGAGCTCAAAATAATTATCACCCACAACCTTGGTGATAGTGTAAGGCCCATAGCGAAGTGGACATATTTTCTGATGGGGCCTTGTAATGCGTTCTTTCTGTAAATGTAACCAAAACTTGTCTCCCACTTGAAACTTGTGTGGTACCCAGTGTTGATCATGGCATTGCTTGTACTTAGAATTGGCTTTATGAAAAATCTCATGGACCTGTTGGTGGATGTGTTGAATCCACTCAATGAATCTAGTGGATTTTTCAGCCTCATACTGAACATGGGAATATTTTGTATGTGTGGTTGCAAGAGGTAGTGCAACATCAATGGGACCCAACGGTTGGAATACCATCCCCACCTAAAATGGGCTAGGTTTGGTGGAGCTATGAAGAGACCTATTCTAGTCGTGATGAACATAGGGAAGACTCTCATCCCATGTGTGTGGATTCTTAGAGTTATACATAAAAAGGATGTGCACAATAATCCGATTGATGACCTCTGATTTGCCATCGATTTGAGGGTGGAAGGAAGTGGATTTAGTGAGCTTGGTGTTCAACAGTCACTGTAGAATCGACCAAAATGTGCTGAGGAACCTACTCTCCTGATCTGAGATGATGGTCTGTGGTATCCCAAAATGGACCACACTTGTTCGAAGAAGATCTTGGTAGTATCTATCATTGTGATGCTATTCTTGTAGACTGTGAGAATGACCTTCTTCAAAAAATGATCAACCACCACAAATATGCAATCATTGCCTTTCTTGGTGGATGGAACACCAGATATATAATCCATCGATATGGATTCCCAAGGCCTCTCGATAGCAAGAAGATGAGTGTATAAGCCTTGTTTCTTGATGGTTGGCTTGGAAATTGCACAGGCAGTGCAAGATCTGATATACTTGTTGATGTCTTGTCAAAGTTTTGGCCAATAAAAATGTTTCTATAGAATGACCACAATTTTCTACATGCCAAAATGTCCTGCCATTCGACTGTAGTGATCCTCCAAAATAATCTTTGCACGCTCTCTTGTGGGAACATAGAGGTGGCCCAGATGACATAACAATCCATCTTGAATGTCAAAATCGGTGACATTCGTGCTTGTACCCAATAAATGATAGGTGGTGGAGAATTCAGGATCTCATTGATAAATTTGGATCCAATCAGATGCCTCATGTCCACAGGAATCGAGCATGATGGTGAGTGCAGCAATGGGAGGCTGACTGAGGTAGTCAGTGACACAATTTGTACTCCCTGTCTTATAATTGATGTTGAAATGGAACTGCTGCATGTATGTGGACCACTTTTTATGGTGGACATTCTGCAACTTCCCCTATGTCTGTATAAACTACAGAGGCTTGTGATCAGTGTGGATGACTGTCTCCTTTCCCATAATGTAATGTTTCCATTGACGATAGGCTTGCAAAATGGAATACATTTCCTTATCATAGGTGTGGTATTTACAAATGGTATCTGAGAGTGTCTCATTATGGTATGCTATTGGATGACCATGCTAAGGGAGAATTATTCCTACAACATAGTCGAATGCATCAATATCAATCTTGAATGGTTGTTGTAGATCAGGTAAGGAGAGTATTGGAGCTGAGCACAAGTGATTCTTCAGATCATCAAATTCTCATTGTTGTTCCTTCCCCCATGCGGACGTTTCTTTCCCACCGCCCTTTGTCACTTGGATGAGGGCCCATGAAATATGGGATAATCCCAACATGAACCATCAGTAGTCCCAAGAAGATTCAAATCTTGGTTAGTGTGGTCGGGGCTGGCCAGTCACAGATGACTTGGATCTTAGTTGGATCCACCTGTACCCCATGCCCATCAACAATGTAGCCCAAGTATTGGATCCTATTCATACCAAAGGATCATTTTTCCAAGTTGGCATATAGCTTGTGCTACCACAGAGTGCTCAAAACCTGTTGCATATGTTGCATGTGCTCCTCTCAAGTTCTGCTGAAGATGAGGAATTCATCTAGATATACCACCATAAAAGAGTTGGTGAAGGGTCTCAATACATCACCCATCAACCTCATGAAATTTGTTGGTGCATTTGTTAATCCATGACCATCCATTCAAAGAGACCTTCTTTTGATTTGAAATATGTCTTCCATACATCCGTCGGTTCAATGGGAACCTTGTGGTAGCCAGACTTTAGGTCAATCTTCCTGAAGAAATTTTCTCCCTTGAGTTGGTCAATAAGGTCATCAATTCAGAGAATTGGGTATTGGTTCCTGATTGTTATTTTGTTTAAATCTCTATAATCAATGCATAGCTTCCAAGTCTCATATTTCTTATGCATCGATACAATCGGGCTTCCGCAAGGGGAGGAGTTGGGTCTAGTGTGCCCCTTTTGAAGGATATCTTAGATATGACACTTGATTTTGTCATTTTCCATCATCTAGTGATGATATACTGGTCCATTAGGTAGAGGCACTCTGGGGGTTAGATCAATTGATTGCTTGACTTGGTAGTGTGTCAGTACCCTGGTGGGTGAGGAGAATATTTCTTTGTAGTCTTCCACGATCCTGTACACTTGCTTCTGATGCAAAGAGAGGCTCCATTTATAGGTTATGAATGTGGTGGTGACCTTCTTCTTACTATGAGCACCGATCACAAAGAAGACGAACTTTCTAGTCTGTGAAATGACCTTATTGCATTGGTTAGAAAAGATTAAGAAAATACCAGTAGGTGGCACTACCTCTAGTATCATGTACAATTGTCTACCCAAAGTAATAATAACATTGTGGGGTCTAGACTCATTCAAAGCATGTCACTTCCACAAATAAGGCTGACCTAAAAGAACATCATAGTCTTCAAGGGGAGAAATATCACACAGTACGTTGTCTTTGAAGAGCTTGATGCCGTAGGGAAGACGACACTGTTGGCTGACACATATATCTCTTCCATGGAGAAGCCATCTGATGGTGTAGGGTTGTGGGTGTGGTGTCATTGGCAGGTCCAACTACTTAATGACCTCTCCTAATATCAGGTTCTTCTACCTTCCACTATCAATAATGAAATGAAGATGAACCCCTTTTACCCACATCTGCGAGTGAAAGAGGCACTACCCTTCCTCTGGTTCTTCTAGTTTGCTTGGATGGACTTTGGTGGTAGCGAAAATGGCACTGGGTTTGACATCGATAATATGCTTCCCTCCTTATGGGTTTGATTCATATTAAAAATATACCTCTGACTCGGACGCTTTCAGCTTGGCCAGTAGTGACTCCTTGGAGTGACATTCTTCGGTGTTGTGCCAAGGGATTTTATGGTATTCACACCACTTTCCCGTGTCCTTCTTTGACTTATCATTACCCTTCTTGGGTTGTGGATTGGACTAGTTTTCTTGAGATTGGAAATATTTTCTATGTCCCTTGTTTTGTGGGATGGGGACACCTTTTCCCTCCTCCAACTGTGAAGAGTTTGCAGATCCAAAATCTCACCTCTTCTGCTTAAATTTCTACTTGATCTTGACATCATATCTATAAGTTGCACCTAATTATGTGATGTCCAAAAACTATATTTCTATTTGAATGTATCTATGAATAAAACCACATTATTTGAGCACCATATATCATTCAGATTCTTTTATACCCAATTTGGTGTTCATGGTATGGAAACTATTGGTGAAATATGGCAATGTATGGTCCCTTTCCTGATGCAGCTTGGTCCATATTTTGTATTGGTCCTCGTAGCTTCCAATAGGGTAGTATTGTTCTTTAATGGCATCCCTAAAGGAATCCCATGTGGGGGACACCAAAAATATTTGATATTCCTCTATGAACCTTTGCTTAGAGTAGGTATCCCACCAGTCCTTAACATGGGGGATGTCCTTGAGGAGTGAAAAAGTAATCTTTTCCCAATCGGAAAAATTATGGACCAAAAAATACCCTTCGAGCATATTGATCCATTTATCTACAACATCTACATATATCAATCCTTCAAATATTGGAATACAAAAATTTACTTGTACCTTGAAGGGGGTTGCATGGCCGCTTGATGAATATGTGTCTCATGTGGGTAGTCGTCGAAGGTTTTGTGCAATTTCTTCCATCATATCGTTCCTTTGTTGCGCAAGGGATTCCTCAAGAAAATTTTTAAAAGGATATCTTGTTCCATCATCTTTCTTCTCATCCCCCATGAGTTGTTGTCGGGATCAGCGTGGATGATCTTGAAAAGCCTCGTCTGGTTTGAGTCCCATCTTCTTGTACCTAGATCTTGTCAGGGACATGCACGAAGAAAAATAAATGAAGAGAAGACCGCTCTGATACCACTGATATGGATTTATAAGAATAACGAAATGAAGAACAAATTGAATACAATAATACAAATATATGGAGAATAACAACAGATATCGAGTGAAAAATAACTTCTATTGAATAAAGAAAATAGGCTGAAACTGTAAAATTGCAGAACTAAAAAAAACTTGCTCAAATGGTGGTAGCTATCTCTGAGAAGAGACGTGGATGATACCCACATCCTTCTGGGAAAAATGATTACAATGAGGCTCCATAGGTATTTTTAACATTAGTCATGAATTCCAAAACCCTAGACATCCGAAAACCTAACCCTAGGAGATGAAAGACCAAAAGTTATGTGGGCCCCGATGGGTAAGTTGGTACCTCAACTTCCCGGGGTCATAAAGTTTTCATATGAACTCTTTTTTACGCGTGTGATAGCCCATTGGAAAGGTATTTTTGATAAATACACATTATGCCAAAAAACATTGACTCCATCTATAGTTTGATTGTGCCAAGCCAAACAAAAATTGTTTAGGGCCCCAAAACGACCCTCGAAGTATAGAAAGATGTACTGACATGAAAACTTCCAAAATAAGCCATTTGGAATAGGTGGGAAACCACTAATATCCACCTGGATATTATGTAGGGATTCAGGATAGAAAAACCCATAATTACAAAGAAATGACATCATTACAAAGAAACCTGTTAACCTAAAAACTATCAAGATGAGCCAGTTGGAATAGGTTGGTGGCCACCAATATCCACCTGGATAAAACATATTTTTCATATTCATCATTAGTATGATTCTTTTCCTTTTTGTTTTTCTTCTTCTCTTCCTTGAAGTACCTTCTGAAAGGCACAAGTTTTCCCTAGTTACAACATTTTTCCTTGGACTCTCTAGGATACTTATATCTCCCACGAAATTTGGATATTCCTTTTTCTCTCTTTTTTCCTTTCTCCTTCAATATTTCATAAACAACTAATGCCTCATTGGTGGATTCAAAATATTTCCTCCCCACCTCCTTTGAGAGTAAATATTCTATGACCTCATTAATCACCAATGTCTTTAGAGTGCTTCTAATGACCATTACCAAGTTGTTCCATGAATCTTGTAAAGAACACAAAAGCGTCATACAATGATTTTACTCATATCAAATAGGTTACAATAGTATTAAATGCATCTAGCTTATCAACTACATAATCACCATCACCCATTCTAAAATAAAACAGCCTTTTTTTATTAACTAAGGATTTATCCTTAAACAAATCCCCAAACTTTTTCCAGAGAGTTGTTGCAATTTTTTCTTCAAAAACATTCAATAATATTGAATTAACCAAACCCAGTCTAATGAGTCTTCTCACATTTCTATCCAACACCACCTACTCTTCATCAATCATACCAATTCCCCCAACTTTTTCCAGAGATTTGTTGCAGTTTTTATTCAAAAGAATTCAATAATATTGAATTGAGCAAGCCCAGTCTAATCAGGATTATCACATTTTGATCCAGATGGATATCGGTGGCCATCCACCTTTTCCAACTGGCTCAAAACAGTTTTATGACAATTTTGGCAATTTACTATTTTTAGCAGTTTTAACTTTCGGGGCCATTTTGAGGGCCTAAATGAAGGTTTTTCTGGATTGAGCTCCTCAATGATAGCCGAAGGCATGATTGATCCCCCAAAATGAATCTCCTCGACAATACCTTTCCAACGAGTTATCACATGCCTAAAATGGAGATCGTATGCAAAAGCTACGACCATGGGAAGTTGATGTACTAACTTACCCAAACGGGGCCCACATGACTT
>SNQJ01S0040545.1:84987-104365 GCA_010110895.2 Picea sitchensis | reverse complement strand
TTAAATGATAAAGTAATGGAGAAATTTCTAATTATGGAAAGTGGTTAACCCTAAAATGAGGAAAATAGGTTAAGTGACCTATAAGTGGGTTAAGTGACCTAGAAGATGAAGAGTATAAATAAGAGGAAAGGGTCTCTTGTGTTATGGATATTTTGGGAGCATATCTTGGTGAACATCTTGTGTGGATCTCTTGAGCATGATTGAGGATCTATTATGAGAGAGAGAGAGAGAGAGAGAGAGAGAGAGAGAGAGAGAGAGAGAGAGAATGGAGGATCTCATGAATGCATCAAAGTTTCAACGTGTCTGAAATATTGAAAGAAAAATTTTCTGAGGTTCAGAAACCCTAGTCTTTGAGGTATACTCGGGCTGCAATGGGCCATGATGCATACATACATGGGTTGTATGAAGATAGGGTGCAAACAGTGGATCAAGTCATGGAAATTGGTGTTTGAGCTGATGACTGGTTGTTGAAGACTGAAGCAGGTTCTAGATCTATAGTCTATGGGTTCAGATATTCCACTGAGACTCTGGTATGGTTACATTGTTATATTGATGGATACTAGTTATTATTGTGTGGTGAATGCCTAGGTCATTCTTTGTATGTTGTTGTGTTGGCTGATAGAGTGAGAAACACTCTTCTGATTCAGTGCTGATATGATTTCTATAGTATGTTGATTCCTTATACATGTTTGAGTAGCATTCATATTGTATGGTTGAGAAGCATGAGTTAGTTATTGGAGAGCTTGGATGTGTTGTGACTGGTTATGAGTCATACTAGATAGTGAGAGATATAAGAGAATGATGAATTGGTTGCAGAGGATCTGAGTTCAGTTTGAAGAGAAAACCCTAATCAACTTAGAAGGCATACATAGGTTTTAATACAGACTGACTGCATACATACGTGGGTTGTAGTGAGCCAGGGTGCGTACACATGCGGGATGCACTACTAACAGGTCACGTACATGTGACAGATTGATATCTGTGGAGGATTTTTGCCTCATCTTAGTTGGTGCTGAGGATGTAAGTTGAGTCTTGCATATAGAGTTGGTGCTCTTGTAGAGTTGTACTCTATTAAGTTGTTGCTAAGAAAACCCCAAGGATTGAAGTCCGTAATAAAAAGAAAATTGTACATACATCTTGTGTTCTTTGTGTTACTTGTGGTGATGATTTATTGATGATATATTGCTGGTACATGTTGTTGATATATGTTCATATCTAACTGGTTATAAATGACAGCAATGATATATGTTCATTCACCCCCCCCCTCTAAGTCTGTTCGATGTGTCCAACAGTTGGTATCAGAGAAGGCCTTCACTATAAGTCTTAACAATCTTGGAGGATATCTATAGACACATAAATGGATGATGAAGTTCCAATCCTTGACGAGGAAAAATATTCTACTTGGAGAATAGAGATGAGAGTACACTTGAAGGAAATGGGAGTGGGTATTTGGAAGGAAGCCATTGGTGGATCAATTTCCTTGAAGAACAAGTCAAAGTTTGCAACTCAAAGGGAAGGAAAGAAGAATGATGCATTGGCTCTCAAGACCATTCTTAGTGGAATCTCAAGCCCTATCAAAGAGAGCATGGGACAATGCAATTCCACCGAGGATCTATGGCTAAAGATAGAGGAGACATATCAAAACAAGAAAGAAGATGTTGAAGACCACTCCATCAAGATCATTAAAGGTAAAGAATATCCAAAATCTCTTGAATGCATCATTTCTAAATGTGATCTTGAAAACACTTCAAATGAAGACAAATAATTAAGTGATGATGTTAGCACAAATGAAGATATTGAAGACATTTCAAATGAAATCAAATAATCATGTGATGATGTTGGAAAAAAGGAAGATCTCGAAAGTATTTCAAATGAAGGTAAAGAATCTCCAAAGACTCTTGATTGCAATGATTCAAAATGTGATGATGTTGAATTTTTCTCTACAAGTGAAGAAGAAAATCTAGAAATAGTTTGTGTAGAGTTTGATGGTAGTTATCCCATGGAAAGAATATAATAATATCTATTAGAACTTCAAAATAAAGTTGAATATGGTTTATATGAATATAGCAATGACCATTATTATATAGACTATAGCTATCTTTCGGATAACACTAAGAAGTTTCTTAGGAGGAGTCAAAGGCACATCTTGAAGTTAAAGGGAATGCTCAAAGAACAAGAAGAGACTAATAAGAATCAGTTAGAAGAAAAGGAAGAAGAGATCACAAGACTAAAGAATGAAAAATAAGATATGAAGGTAGATGATGAGATTAGAAAAAGTTTTGAAACTATTGTCCATCTCAAGACCCAAATTGAAGAAGCCAAAAGGGTAGAGGAACTATTGAAGAATCAAATTAATGAAGAGGAAGAGTCATGTCATAAGTTAGAAGATGAAGTTGTTGATATTAGAAATAAAGTAGAGAATTCAAACAAATTCTTGAATATCTCACTAATCTTGAATGAAATCTTGGAAAGTCAAAGATCACCAAATGATAAATTAGGTCTTGGATACAAGAAAGACGCTACACATGCTAAAGAAAGCACCTCAAAGAAGAATGAGGTAAAGGATGAAGAAAAATTTGCAATTCAACCATCTACAAAAGAGAAGGACAATTTCAAAAGAACTAAGCAAGAAAGACATCAAGAAGCTACCTTTACACCTCAAAGAAAATGGACACCAAAGCAAAGGTATGAAAGTATTTTTCATGGACAATGTTATTCATGTAATGAATATGGTCAAAAAGGTTTGTAATGTAGATCTTATGAAAGGAGATAAAATATAAGATTCTATAACACCACAAGGTGTTGGAGATGTGATCAAGTAGGACACATTGTTGTTCACTATCACGTCATGAGATGCTAAACTGTAGTGGACTTGGCCACATGTCCTAGGAGTGTTGGAACACAAGAAGAAATTCCATGATGAGGACTTCACATAGCATGACTAGAAGAAGGAATGAAGTAAGGAAGGGAGACATATTTGAAAATATGGAATCTTAGAGCTCAAGTTCTGAGAAGCAGGGACACCTTCAGAAGTGGGTGAAGAAGATTGAGCAACCAGAGAAGAATGGAAGTCTTAAGGGAGGCTCAAGTGTGTCATCTACTGAAGCATACACATGTGACAATAGTAATAGTCATGTACATACGTAGGATGAACTTGAATAGGTTTCGTAGATACATGAGATGTCTGTGCATCATGCCATGTATATGTGGTAAAGCCTTGGGAAAAAGGCAATGCACATGCGTTGCATCTTGATATGATGGCATAACACTCTGTTACAGGGTCTGACATTATTTGTTGCAGGTTCTGACACTGTTTGCTATAGGTTTTCATGATTCTTTATTGGATTATGTAAAGTGATGATAAAAAATAATGAAAGGCCATCTTGGATGCATGGAACTAACCCATGAGTATGGATTGAGGCATTTTCTATTGAAGAACAATGTTGATTATGACAGTGAAGTTATGGCACCTTGGTTATGTGATATATCTTAATGATGCTAGCTAGAGATGTCATTGATCTATTGAAGCATACTACTAGTACATGTGTTGTTGGACGTTTAGTATTTGTTGTAGTGAATGGAGGATTGATGTTGATCTGTTGATGTACATAGTTGGTACACATTTTGAGTTTCATTGATATATCCTATGATGTGTTTTTGGAAGAATATTTGTTGGATGTCTTGGTGATGGGATACATATTGGAAATATAGTTGGTAAGTTGATGAGGTGATCATGTTGTACATCGTTGATGAGTTATAGCTTGATCTATAATTGATGTATGATTGGTACATTTCTAGTACATTGGTAGAGGCACCTACTAGTAGTATGATTGGCACATATTTTATGGAGGATTTGGCATACATGTATGAGGATTCATCATGTTGTGGTATTGGTGCATGGTTGATGTACTTGCTTGGTACAAGTGGTGATACATGTTAATGTAGATGTTTGGTACACTCATAGATGGAATATTCTTGATGATAGTACACCATTGGTATTACTTGATTAGCACAAGAATTGGTATTTGTTTGAGATACATGGTTATGACACTTGGTTCATGATGGAGACATATCATGAGTGATATGACACTTGTTTGGAATATTGGTAGATGTACATGGTTGGCATATTGGTAGATGCACATGTTGGCATATGGTTGATACATTCCATTGCTGAGATCTTCTGGAACATTGCATGGTATTGATGTACATGGTTGATGTACATGGGTGTTGTGCATGATGGGCACACAATTGGTACATGATGTACTTGGGTGATGTTCTACTCTTGATTCTCTATTTTGTTGACATATATTTGTTTTCATGATGGTTGGTATGGCATGAGTTTGATGCATGACCAGGTCCAAAGATCATCATATGGTATCATATTGTTAATATTACAGAGAATATAGGGGGAGACATACCCATAGGGGGAGTCATTCTTCTTCCCATCATTCTAGGAGGAGAAAAGATCCCTATACTTGAAGAAAGAGCACATAGGCATAGTTTCAAGGGGAGAAATGGTCACAGGGGGAGTATGAGCAATGTATCTTTAGCATTACATCAGAGTGATATACCTTGTTCAAAAGGAGAGAGATTATTCAGAGGAATATCAAAGGCATTCAGACAGGGGGATCAACCCCAAGGAGAGTTCAAGCAGGGGGAGAAACCCCAAGGGGAGAATGACCCTTTGCCATTGATGTCAAAGCGGGAGAGATAATCACATTTATGTGATTGATGTTTATTGATGGGGAGATATAGTCACATTGATATGTTTGATGACTATTGATGTAGAGCATGCCTTGTCTACATGTTGACATCAATGATTGGTTTTGACATCAATGTTGGTATTGCCATCAATTCCAAAGGGGGAGATTGTTGGATCGTGTTGTTATTGATGCCAATGGTTTGATTGATTGATGTCAAGTGATTGATTGATGCCAAAGGATTGATTGATTGATGACTGATGTCAAATGTAATATGTATTGTCCTTGATGAGAATGGACAGATGTCAAGTATATGATGCATATGATGTCATGCATAGATGAATATGGATCGATGATAATTTCATTGATATGATGCTTAGATGAATATGGATCGATGTGGTCTCATTTGTATATGATGCATTATTGGATGGATGTAAAGATGAATCATTACTGTCTTATCATGGTTGATAAGGTGCACAAATGGATGAACTCCAAAGTCATCCCATTATGGTGAAAGCCCTCATGGGAAGACTCTTTACGGTTGAGTTATCCTAGAAGTATGGTTGGAGAATCCATATTTATATGTGGAATAAGGAGATGAATGTCAGTGAATTTGATAGTAAAACTATCCTATATAGATAGTGCTTGTCATACCATTTCCGGTGGCCACATAACTTTTCATGGTTTGAGAGTTATGGTCTTACGAAGTTGGAGGACCCTCATATGTTGGCTTGAAGCCCCAAAAGGTCAAAGAAGTCAAAGAGCTTGCAAAGAAGAAATTATTATTTAAATGATAAAGTAAAGTGACAAAGTCAAGAAGGATTAGTTAAATAATAAAGTGAAGTTACAAAATCAAAGAAGATTATTTAAATGATAAAGTGAGGTGACAAAGTCAAGGAGGAATATTTAAATGATAAAGTAATGGAGAACTTTATAATTATGGAAAGTGGTTAACCCTAAAATGAGGAAAATAGGTTAAGTGACCTATAAGTGGGTTAAGTGAACCAAAGATGAAGAGTATAAATAAGAGGCAAGGGTCTCTTCTGGTATGGATATTTTGGGAGCATCTCTTGTGTATTTTTGTTGAGCATTTTGTGTGGATCTCTTCAACGTGATTGAATATCTATTATGAGAGAGAGAGAGAGTATGGAGGATCTCATGAATGCATCAAAGTTTCGACATTTCTAAGACATTGACGACAAAAGTATCAGAGGTTCAGAAACCCTAGTTTCTGAGGTATACACGGGATGCAATGGGCTAAGACGCGTACATACACGGGTTGTATGAAGACATGGCACATATAGTGGATGAAGTCATGGAAATTGGTGTTTGAGCTGATGACTGGCTATTGAAGACTGAACCAGGTTACAAATCTACAGTCTATGGGCTTAGATCTTCCATTAAGACTCGGATATGGTTACATTGTTATCTTGATGGATACTAGTGGTTATTGTGTGGTGAATGCCTAGGGAATTCTTGATATGATATTGTGTTGTGTTTGTGTTGGCTGATAGAGTGAGAAACACTCTTCTGATTCAATGCTGATATGATTTCTATAGTATGTTGATTTCTTATACATGTTTGAGTAGCATTCATATTGTATGGTTGAGAATCATGAGTTAGTTATTGGAGAGATTGGATGTGTTGTGACTGGTTATGAGTCATACTGGACAATGAGAGATATAAGAGAATGATGAATTGGTTGTAGAGGATCTGAGTTCATTTTGAAGAGAAAACCCTAAGAAACTTAGAAGGCATACATAGGTTGTAATACATACTAACTGTGTACATACGGGGGTTGTAGTGAGCCAGGGCACGTACACACATGGGTTGCACTACTGACGGGTCACGTACCTGTGACAGATTGATATCTGTGGAGGAATTTTGCCTCATCTGAGTTGGTGTTGAGGATGTAAGGTGAGTCTTGCATATAGAGCTGGTGCTCTTGTAGAGTTGTACTCAATTCAGTTGTTGCTGAAAAAACCCCAAGGATTGAAGTCCGTAATAAAAAGAAAATTGTACATACATCTTGTGTTCTTTTTTTTCCTTGTGGTGATGATTTATTGATGATATATTGTTGATATATGTTGTTGATATATGTTCACATCTAACTGGTTATAAATGACAACAATGAGTAATGAGTAAATGGTGAATGCTAACTAATGAGTTTTGTGTAAGAGGGAAGTTTTGTAAAAAGAGCCCCACACTCATTCACCCCCCCCTTGTAAGTGTTGTCGGTGTGTCCAACAAGAGAGAGAGAGAGAGAGAGAGAGAGAGAGAGAGAGAGAGAGAGAGAGATCCAACAATTGTCATTTCTATGGATTCTCTGAAAGGATCCTCTCTGATCATACTTCCAAAAATTTTGTGGAATTCCTAATGGTTGATTAGGTTAGATAGAGATCAAAATATTGATGGAAACAAATGCTTATCTACAGTGCTCCTCTACCTCCCTCAAGTGTGCCATTCTAATACAAAACAAAATATGATAAGGGGTGGGGACATTAAGAATTATTTTCTCATTCCAAGTGGACAATGTTCCTACATCATAATCCCCTATTAAAAATTTAAGTGAATACTTGTGCGCAAGATTAATAGAAGGTATATATGATGGCTATATGATTTGGCCCAAATCTACTTCTTATATCCAAGTGGCTTCCAACAATCCCTTACCTTCCAAATGAACAATGTACCCCTTTGTCCTCTAACCTCTAGTTCCATAGGAAACTCTCTACTCCGAGATATTTGAATTCTCATCCCTCTCTTTCTCTCAACAACTTTCTCATGTTCATCCATAGAAACCTCATGGAATTCATACAAATCTAACACATTAAGAGTGGGTAAGATATTCGAATCATTAGGAAACTCAAGCACATAATACTTAAACTATTTTTTCTTTATTTTCAACTTTTTGTATGTTCTTTTTGAAAACCTTTCCTTCTTCAAGTGTGCTAACATAAGGTTTCCTTATTCAAGTTTCTTACTTATATTTTCTTATCATCCCTTTGCTTGTATTCTTGTTTGTTTCATCATAGTTGTTGTTTCACTTCTTGCATATGCTCTGCAAATGACTTTGTAACCATACTCCTCTTTCTTTCTTTAGTAAATATTTTCAAATATATCACTCCTCATGGTGACTTGCATTCAAAATTTGAAAATTAATCTTTCATGTAAACACATTTATAGAATTGTTGTACACAAAATTTTCTTGTGCCAACACCAAATCCCATTGTAGTGGATTCTCTCCTACTAGACGTCTCAACAAAGTTCTAAGTTTTTTGTTATTTTCTTTAGTTTTCCCATTAGTTTTTGGATGATGTGAACAAATCAATTGTAATCTCATGTAAATTTTCTTACACAAGATCCTCCATAAATGACTAATAAATTTGTTTTCCCCATTTGAAGCTAGAATTCTTGGAAAACCATGCAAATGAACTATTTCTCTAAGAAATAAATCAATGATGTTTTTTGCATCATTGGTTTTATGAAAAAGGATGATAATTTTCCACTTTAAGTCTATATAGAACTATGAATATAGAATCCTCACCTCACTAGGTTCTTGTAAATCCCAGCATGAAATCCATTTTGATATCTTCCATGGTGATTTTGGTAGGCAATGGATTGTATAGTATGATATTTTGAGTCTTCCATTTTGCATTCTAGTGAATTATATATATTCCAGTGCATATTTTCACATACTTTGCAATTCTAGATGAACATTAATGTTCTTCAACCAATGCATGATCCTTTTACATGACCAAATTGTCCATTCAAATTATCATGATGTAGTGTTGTTATGAGGATCTATTTTATTGATCCTCTTAAAATTTATAAATACCAATTTTTGAACAAGAATCCTTCTTAGATTAAGCAATCAAAGAACGTGGTTTGATATTCACTCCATGTTTATTTTTCAACTTTGTAATATTTAAAAAAAATTGTATCTTTCTCATACATGTTTTTTATTTCTTCTAGCACTACCAAACTTTATAGTAATCGTAGTCAATGTTATTGTCCTCCCACTCTAGTAATCAACAAATCAATTTGACCTTCCAAACCTATTCTTCAACATAAATTTAGGAACTCAACCCATACAATGTGTCATTAATTTAACCATTCTTGGTTGTTAATGTACTGCAATGCTTGATGATTAGCGGAAAGAACAAATTGCTTGAGAAACATGTAGCGCCTCCACTTCTTTAAATCTTGAATGATGGTATTTAAACCCTTACCATACACTAAATAATTATTTTTTACATCATTCCACTTCTCACTTAAGAATGCAAATGGATTTCTTTCATTACTAAGCACCATGCCAATTGTTGTTTCATTGGCATCACAATTCACTTGGAATATTTTTTTAAAGTTTTGTAAAAGGTACCATCAACTTAATTATTCAAAAATTCAAAGCCTCTTTTGGGTTGATACATTCAATTTGAGCTCTCCTTTATCCGGGCATGATGTCAGTAGTGCACAAATTCCACCAAAGTTTTGAATAAATTTCTTGTAGAATCTTTCCAATTCATTGAAAATTCTTACCTTCAATGGTCTTCTCAACATAGCCCACTCCATAATGGATCTCACCTTCTCTACATATAGCTTTTACATAGCTTCTACCCATATTGAGATATCACACATCCCAAATATACAGATTCTTTTTTCATGAGTGAACATTTCGGCAAACATTATGAGCACCTTCTCCTTCTTCAACCACTCTTCACTTGTTTTAAAAGCATCACCTGCTCTTCCTTTGTCTTGATGAAAAATAGTATATCATAAAGATACACAATCACAAAATTTTCCAAGTAAGGTTTTGGCATGAAAGTTAATAGCACCATGAAATCATTGGGTGCATTTATCGAAGCATCTGGCATGGTCAACCATTCATATGATGCTTACTTTGTCTTGGATGTTTTCTTCAACTAATCACCTCCACATATTTAGATTTGATGATATCTTCTCTTCAAATACATCTTTGTAAATTATTGTTCTCCACTTAAACAATCCATGAAATCATATATCCTTGGCAATGTAAACCGATATCTAAAGGTCATGTTGTTTATGGTCCTTGAATTGGTGCACATCCATCACCTCCATCCTTTATTTTATTCTAGTACAATAGGCACTGAAAAATGGGCTTAAGCTTTGTTTTATCAACCCTTGGTCCAATAAAAATTGGAATTTTTGGTTATTCTCTTCAATTTAAAGAGGATTTATCCATGGGGTGTCTTATATGGAAAAATCAAACCTTCATTAAAATCAATTTTATGGGAAACACTCCTCACAAGTAGAAATTCCCTTGGAAATTTATATAAAATAACTTCCTTAAATTTCGTGCAACTTTGGAAGATTTGTTGACATCCCATTCTTCTTCAATTATAATTTCACATTCTTTGGAAAAATGGTAATATATAATTCCTCCAAAAACTCCTTCACTGTACAAAACATTATCTTTCTTCCACTATTGTACCTAATTATGTTGTCCCTTTTTCTTCTTTCATGGGAAGAAACCTAAACTTGTTTCTGCTCCAATTCTTCATCCTTGCATACAAAACATGCATACGGAATTTCCAAGGCCTTCATAACAAAATGTTATAGGAATCCATTGGTAGAATACATCACATAAAACATGAACATGGTAATCTCTTCGTCGAAGGAATACTAATCATTGTTAAAATATGACGACATGATATCCCTTATACAATCCCAAGACTCTATATGCATTTGGATGCAAGTTGCATTTCAAATTTACCATTTGAGTCACCTTCATAAACACTAAATTCCTTGTTCTACTTCCATCGTTAATACGTGAGTTGTGATTTTAAACTCAAATTATTCGTTTTGAAAATTTCTTTTCACTACGTTAGCCTTTTCCCCTCAAGTTGTCACTCTAGTGTCAACAATACTATATGAAACATGAATCTTTCTCCACAATATTTATGAACCTCATTAATGCTATCTCCAACAACAATTCATATACACTTTTAGTTCATTAAGAATTGTGAGTTCTTATTTGTTTCCTTTTGTTGGAGTTTAGATTCTCTATGCACTCATAAGCTCAATGCATCGACACTCCTCACTTGAAGAAGGCTCCATGAAATATTCCTCCTTTTCATCTAGGAGTTACTTGGCCTCTAAGTGATATGTAAATTCTAATGGATATTCCATTGAAACAATTTTTCACAACAAATCTTACTATATTCTACAAACTATTTTATTCAATGTTTTACTTTATATTTAAAATTTAAAATTATTGGCTAAGCACACGAAATACTAAAATAAATTAAAACTAAAATGAAGAAGCTAAGAAAATATAACACCATAGACACAATGAGTAGAAGATGTACCTTGGGAAAACTCAATACAGGAAAAACCCAACGAGAAGGTGAGGCCTATGCCTTGCTCTTTTCTTCTTAGTTACAAAATGAAAATACAAATAAAGTGCACTCATTATGGGTTTTTCATGGACATTGTTACATTAATGGATACAATAGGATATTCTACCTCCTTTTTTATGATTCAATATCTAATTTATAGATGATATACTCAACTATGGAACACTAAACAATACAATAAAAATGGAACCTCTTCCTTTCCTAGCACCCCAATATTTAACATGGCCTGGAAACCATCTAGGGTTAGGGATTTTGCATGCCTTAAATATTGATTCAGGATAGGGTTTTTGGCCCTCTAGATATTCTTGAAATTCCACCTATGACTAGCTCTACATGTGTGAGGAATGTGCACTAACATGTCATCCACTCAATATCATGGTGGTCAAAAGTATAGGTCAACTTGTGGGAGGAACAAATCTTGCATGTGAACTCCAATTAAGGTGATACGTGGTGTTGTTTATTAGAAAAATAGAATATTCAAAGAATAAATGATAGGGTATATAAAATTTTGGAGAAAAATGATAGATTATCATAGCAATTTAGGCAATTGTATAAGAACTATAATACCAAAAATAACAATTCCTTTATTTATGAAATCAATGCTTACTTACTTCTTCGAGGGTGAAACCTCCAAATGAGAGAAACTCCAATTACAATATTCATCACAAAACATCGCATCACCAATCTTATAATTAATTATATAATTTATATCTAACCTCCTAGGAAGTTCCTAGTAGGAAAATCCTTGTAGTAAGCCTTCTTATAGTTATTTCTTGCCTCAATACATAGAAACCTATCTATTCACTTAAGGTGATTAGGGTAGTAACCTAGCATCGCCTCCCTCTTATAAAGTAGAATTTTCATGAAGGTTGGATATGAGGGAATTGCTAAAGGATGTTTGTTGGTTCCCATAGGCAATCCTTGGGCCTTGTATCCTTCCACTCTATTGGGACCTCTTGTATAGTGCACTAGAAGATACATTCCTCTTTTTTTTCAAGGAAAACCTTTGGATACAAAAAAAAAAACCTTCTTCATCTAGTTATGGAAGGTAAGTTTGAATATGGAAATTAGAGATGACCACTTTATTTAAGTAGGAGACATGAAAGATTGGATGAATTTTGCAGTGGCTAGGAAGTTCCAATTTTTATTATATTATCCCAATATGTTTGAGGATCTTATATGGCTCATAAAATTTGGGATTAGTATTCTAGTGGTGCTTTTATTTGAGTAAGGTATGCTTATAAGGTTGTATATCGAGGAACACTTGTCAATACCCATCATCAAAATGGAATTTGAAATGATATTGATCACCTTTCTTCTTCATCCCATTATGAAATATGAATAGATTATTCTTGAGAGTGTGTAGAATATCAAATCAATATGTGAGGGTTTTTTCAATCTCATACACCTTAGAGACTTCCAGTAATTTAGATATTATTGATGGGGGATTTCATCCATAGACAATATCAAAGCGATTCATTCAAGTGGCACTATGATAAGTTGTATTATACCACAATTCAGTTGGAGTTAACCATTGGAACCACTGGGATTGTCTCTTTGAAGTAAAGCACCTGAAGCACTATTCAAATAATTTGTTTATAGGTTTAGTATGAGCATAATTTCAGAGGAAATATGTAATGTTGAGATTCAATTGAGTACCCTAGAGTTGAAACAAGTCTTGCTAGAAATTGCTAGTGAAGGTGGGGTCATGATCTATCACAATTGATTGTGGAATACCATGGCGTTTGAATATATTATACATGAATACCTAAGTAACCATAGAGGCCTTTAAGGAGTGTTGGAGATCACAAAAATGAGCATATTTGGAAAGGAAATCAATCAAAACCATGATTATATATTTATTGATCGTTTTTATTAACCATATTATGAATTCCATATAAAATTGAGTACATATAATTGGTAGAATAGGTAAATCTTGTATTTCTCCTAGAGGTTTCATTGTATCTCCCTTTCGTCATTAGAAAATATCACACTTTTCAAAAAATATGTGGATTTCCTTCTTCATGCCTTCCTATAAAAATAAATGTTTGATCATTCCATATGGTTTATAAAACCCAAAATGACTAGTTATGAGAGAGGGATGTAGTTTAGATAAAACTTGTTATTTAAATTCTAACTTCTCAATCAAATAAATATGTCCTTTATAGTGAATCTCTCCAATTTTCCAAGTGAAACCCTGATATGCATGGGGTTCCATTTAAAGTTGTCTGATCAAGCTAGTAATCTTGGGATCTCTTAACCAATCTCTATGGACATCATTCAACCAATATACTACTATGAAGGAAAGTGAAAACATGGACCTTTCCTCTTCATACCTCTATGAGAGATAGTCAAATACTACATTCTCCTTGATCTTCTTATAAATTATCTCATAGTCATTTCTAAACATTTTGTTGAGCCATTTTTGTTTCTTAGGGGAATAAATTCTTTGTTGTAGGAATATCTTTAGGCTACAATGATTGTCTTTAATATCAAAATGTTAAGCCGAGTAGGTATGGATGCTACATATCCACAACATGAAATATAGCCATCGTATTATTTTCATAAGTTTATTTTGAGTAGGTATGGATGCTACATATCCACAAAATGAAATATAGCCATCGTATTATTTTCATAAGTTTATTTTCCCAAGTGCCTCTCATAGAGATTTTTTGTTGGAAAAATCCAACAATTATCTCTAATGCACGAGTAATGATTTGATTTATTTACCCAAGGCATAAAAATTCAAGACAAAGATTTTAGTGAAGTTGGGTAGAATGAGTAATGGAGTGGTACACATGGAATTCTTCAAGTTCTGGAAGACCCATTCTATGAAATGATTCAAATTGAAATATTTTTTTCAGAAAGGTTGTGAGGGGAGATAAAATATTACAATAGTTCCTTACAAACATTTTGTAGTAACTAGTGAGACAAAGAAAACCTCTTAAACTTTAAAGAGTTTTAGGGTGATACCAATTCTTCAACACTTCAATTTTATTTGGATTCACATGCACATCATCATGACTAACAATATGGCCCCCAAATATTCCACTTTAGTGACACCAGAGGCCTATTTTGACTTATGAAAGAGTTGATGATAAAAAATTAGTTGTAAGACATGATCCACATGGGTGACATGGGCTGGCCAAGTATTACTATAGATCAATATGTCATAAAAAAAGAAAAGAGAAAAATGATGAGGAAATGGTTCAAATATTATGTTCATGAGACTCTGGAAGGTGGAACGTGCATTGCAAAGGCTAAATGAAATCTCCAAGAACTCATAATGGCCTTCATGAGTGAAAAAAATAGTTTTAGGAATATATTCTTCTTTCATCTAAATTCAATGATATCCTAAGCAGAGATCAAGCTGGGTGAAGAATTGAGCACCTTTAAGTTCATCCAAAAGGCCATCAATGACTAAAATGGAAAATTTATCCTTAATTGTCAAATTGTTAGGGCTTGGAAGTCTAGACACATGTTCCAAATTCATTATTTCTTAAGGACCATGATGATTGGTGAAAAATAAGGGCTCGTACTAGGGATTATGACACCAACAACTAAAAACTCCCGAACTATATTTTCTATTTCATTTTTTGGGAAAATGGATGGTGATATGGATGTACATTATGTGGGTGGCTAATTGGTATGAGTGTAATATAATAATCATTCTCACCTCAATAGGTTGGTAGTCCTTGGGGAGATTCAAACAAGGATTGGTGTTTGGAAAAGAATAAATGCATATCTAGATGAATGGGTTGAGAAGGTGTCTCAAAGGGTTGAATCGAATCGAGTTGATCCATAATTCCTTAATTCCCATTTTTAATAAAATATTCCATATATTGGGATTTGATGATCTTAGGAGAGACAAATATAATTCCTTTAAAAGTGTAGTTATGCCCCTCTTTCTAGAAACTCATTTGTAACTCTAAAAAATCCATGGTGATGGGACCTAATGTCCATAACCATTCAACACCCAACACAATGAAAATACCCCCCATTTTAGTATCTAACATGTGGGATTTCATGCAATAATAACCCATTTGAATCCTCACATTTTTGCAGTGATTACCACATTTCATACAACATACATTAGCAATCATGATTTGGAATTTTTTCATGACATGGATGTAGTAGTAGGTTTCTTGGGATAGAGGTTGATGGATGAATTTATGGGTTCTATTTATATCGATTAAGACAATGAGTTTGCAATGTTTGATGTAGCCAATTAATCTGAAGGTTTGGGGAGTAGAAATACCAGTCAAGGCATGTAGGGATATCTATGGTTCAACATCATATGGATCATATGGGGAAATATCTTCAACAAATGGATGAGGGATTTTAGAGATATAACTTTAGCTTCATCATCAAACATATCCCTTGAAATGTCCATAAAGAGTTTTTTCTCATTACATTTATTCCCAGGAAAATATTTCTTATCACAACAGTAGTAGAGACCTTTAAGTTGGCATTTCGTAATTTTGAATTGTGTAAACTTGTGGATATTGAGAGGTGGAGAGGATGAAGAGGGATTGGTGATGGGGGGAATATTTGGATATGGAGGATGAATAAATGAGGTCTTTTTTATTTGAAATTTCACCACGTTTTTGTTTTCCTAGGATCTGTGAGAGGCTTCCAACAAAGTAGTAGGATGTGTCATTAATACTTGTACACATATCTTTTCCTTTAGAAAACTAATGAAGATGTATAAATACTATATAGTAAGATTTAGAGTATAAATTATAGATTATAACAACAATAGGAAATTGTAGAAGAACCAAAATACCACAAATAGAAAAACCTTTATTGATGAAAGCAATGTTGAATTTCCACTTCATGGGGTAAACCTACATATGAGTAGAGCTCCAATTATAGTGTTCTTCACAATATGTCCAATTACCTTGTTTCTACTTCATTATATAGTTTCTATCTAACATCCTAGGAACTTTCAAGTAGATGGAACCTTCTAGTAAACCTTCTTACAATTATATATTTCACACTATATCTAATACATGGGCCTTATTGAATATAGATGGCCTCAATACATAGAAACATAACTTAAGAGTGTTAGGGTATGACCCTAACATGATCTTCATGCTATTGGAAATATCTTGATGTGTAGAAGAACATCAAGAGGTTGAGAACTTTGTTCATAATTCTTTGATCCAAAAAATAGTTATTTAAAGCCTCAAATAGGCTCTAAAAGTTTCTCAACCCAAATCCACAAAGTGAGGCCTAGCCCTAAAATGGTCCCTTCAAGACAATAGCTCCAATTTTCAACACAATAAGTATGAAAATAGATGGGAAATTATACAATGATCCATTCTAGATCACTAGGGGATTAATAATTACCTTTTAAACTCTAACTTGCAATGATTTTTCTAGTTTCCTCTAACTTGCTTCTACTAGTCTATCCTATTTTAGAGTTGTTTCTAGCTCTATTTCTTATTCATTTTCCTTGGGAATTCTATTGTTTTCTAGATAGTTTATCTTTGTCCTTTGAGGGAATTTATTATGACTCTTCAACTGATCTATAAACTTTCTTGGATATTCCACTGTAATATTTCATCACAATAGTTCTTATAATATGCTAAAATATTTATTATGCGTGTCTATTTCCTTATATCTCATATTTGTTATATCTAGCTTGTTGCTCTATTTTTATAGAAAATAACTAAAATATTGAAATAAAAAAATAGAAAAATGAAAGAAAACCATCCACACAAATAATTTTTTTTTTTACATTGGGAAACCCAATATGGGAGAAAACCCATCTCGAAGGTGAAGCATATGCTCTACTATATTTTCTTCAGTTATCAAAATGCAAATACAAAGGAATGACCACTCACTATGGAGTTTCCTATGCCACTATGGCTTGAAAGGTTGCTACAGAATCTTCCTCCTCCTATATTATGGTCTCAAAATTTGTCTCCTAGATGTTTCGCTCATCTATGGAACAAGTACCACACTAAATAATGAAACCCTTCTCATCCCAACAACTTATTATTTAACATAGCTCGATAGCCATCTAGGGTTAGGGTTTTGGCTTCTTCAACCTTCAATTATTTAAAAAGTTTGGAACTTCTAGAATATTCTTGAATATCCACATGTGGCTAGCCCCACACATTTGAGTAACGGGCGTTGATGTGGCATCCACTCATACAATGGTGTTCAACAAGGTAGGTTAACTTGTAGGAGGCATAAATTTCGCATACAATCTTTGATTGAGGTGATTCTTGCACCGTTGGAAATGTAGAGGTCTGTAGAACATTGTCAGGAGCATCGAGGGAGATTTTGGACAAAAAATGTTATTTAATTCCTCAAAATGTCTTCAGAAGGTTTCAAATCCAATTTCCCAAACTAGAACATATGTTAAAATGGCCCTACGAGGCAATTTCTCCAAATTTCCACTCATAAATTACCAAGATAGATGAAAAATTACATGATGATCCAATTTGTATCATCAATAGAGTGAACTCTCACCATGCTAAGATAATCCTAGACAGAATATTGAAGGTCATTTTTGTACCTTGCATTAGACTAATCACATGCTTCACTTTATCTAGATATAACAGATAACTTATGTAATTATTAAATGTATTGCTTCACCATCATATCCCTCTATTTCAAGCATTACAATGTCCTAAAAACATGTAAAGAGTACTCCACCCGTAAAAGTTTATCCTTTATCTTAGAAATTATCTTTTCCCAAGAGTCAATCTTATCCCTTCTCATTATTCGTCCATCCAATTGTAAATTATCAAACCAATACAATCTAAGGCTATAACATCATCGAATCCCTCAAACCCCTTGTTGTATTATTTTATTTTAATTTTTCTGAGCATGTGTCATATTTTTCTGATGTGTTTTATGCGTAGTTTTTATGTTTATTTTGTATCATGGATGTGACACAAAAATGATGCAAGTATCATGTGCACACTATCTTTATTTTAGAATATGTGATGCCCGACTTATGTAACCTCGATGAAAATCTTAAAAAATAAAAACTGAACAGTGAAAAATGAATACTTCCATTTCCCTATATCCACACTTATAATACAAATTGAAATAAGAGTCCACCTTCATCTCATTTTCACATGAGGGTGTGGGGAAAATATTTTTGGAGATGCTTAGAGGTGAAACATATTTTTTGGGGAAGTCAATAGAATAAGGAAAATGAAATTTTTGTGGCATCACTGAATCAATGGTATTTTTTTTGTCCTTTACACCCTATTTATATCTAAATTTACATAATTAAAATAAAATGAGTTTCAGGATTTGGAGATGGGAGATGGTATTTGGGTTTTGGATATGGTTTGGAGATGGGATTTACAAAAGAAAAAAAATACACATTAGATTTAAGTAATATCCCTTTCTCTTCCTTTCTTTTTCTTCTTCTTCTTCCTCTTTATCTCCCTCCTCTTTCTCTTGTCCTCTCCTTCTCTCCCTCTTTTGCTTCTTTTTTTTCCCTCCCTCTTTATATCTTTCCACTCCCTCTCCCTCTCCATCTTCCCCTCCTTCTTTTACTCTCCCCTCCTTGTAGAGACCCAACTTAATTAAATACAAAATTTTTAATTCAATTAACATATAATTGACTTACGTAAATTATTCATTCACTTCAAAAGCATAAATATTCTGCATAAGTTAAAATCTATCTACAGCATGGAAATAAATCAACAAATCACATATAAATACCTGTTTCTGATGCTAATTCCTGTCGATATGACTGTCCCTTCCCTGCTGCCTTGCTGTTGTCTTGCCTAGCCCGATGAACTGACCAACACTGCCCAAACCGACTATCCACCCAGCCAGCTAGGAGCATCTTGTCCGGCTCCCTAGCTCCAGGAAACCGAAATGAATCCTGGCCCCTTTGCCCAAAACCCCGAGCAAGTCGGTGCCCCCTGCAATGATACTCACAGCCTGAAAAACTCTCCCACAGAACCAGAAAAACCAAGCCATGAAACCAGTGCTCCTTTCCCCCTCCAAAATGCTTCCTCCCCCCCAAAAATCCAAAATCCTCCTCCCATAGAATGAATACCTTCCCCGTAAGGCTCTCCCCCTCATATACCCTTTCACCGACTCTTCCTTTCATTAAATTCCTTATCCCTACATTCATTACCTTATCCTCTTATTTAATGTCTCTTCCCATTTATTTAATGTTTCTTATCCTTTTATTTAATGTCTTGTCCCATTTATTTAATGTTTCGTATCCTTTTATCTAATGTTTGTTACCCCATTCATATACGTAAGTTTTAATAAATTAAATTATTAACCCTATTAATCCTT
>SNQJ01S0040545.1:64859-83108 GCA_010110895.2 Picea sitchensis | reverse complement strand
TGATACCATGTTAATGTTTAAGCCATTATTATAGATGTTTGCATTTCATTAGATAACAATAGGATAATCCAAGATCACTGAGAAATACACAATCACAAGAGACACAACATTTATCCTGGGAAACCCTCTAGGGGAAGAAAACCCAACAAAAATTCCTTAATATAGATGGCCAATACAATGCCAAAAGATCTCTTATGCTAATACACAAAGTCCTCTCCTAGATATGTGCCACTCTCTCTCTCCTTTCCCGTTAACAAATCAGAACTTGTCCTTCAAACTGAGAAAGTGAGTTGTGTCTAAGTGAGGTGCTAGCCTCCTTTATTTATACAAGTCTGGAATGTGTGAAGTGTCTCTTCACTGGCAGGGATGACTTCTCAAACTGGGTGGGTAAACCCACCTTTATTATATTTCTGGGTCTCTTTAATAACTGTTGGGGCCGACTTCTTATTTTGCCTATTACAATTGTCTTTTGACCAATCCATAAAAGGGGATTTGGTCCTATTACAATAACTGACATGGTCAATCCACAATGGGGATTGATCCTATGAATAATATATCAATAATAATAAGAATACTCTTTGCAGTTACATTATTTCAATAGAATGCAAATTCCTTGAGAAGACAGATTGTGTCGGTCTTTGCAAGGAATGAAATGGTTTCTTTTTCTATTTTGATAGATGAATATTCCAACACCCATGAATGGAAACCATTAGAATGTTGATTCCTTGAGAAGATAGGTCGTCCTGATATGGGAAAGACATGCCACCAGGATCATCTCTTCTTTGGAGCCATGTTGCAAATGAATAAAGGATTCATCTAAAAAATTAATCAAGAATCATATAAGTCATTTGTCATTTGGAGCTCGTCCTCCTCGAAATGGTTAAATCTCTTAGAGGGTTATTATTCTATTAAAAAAATTCCAGACATTGAAAATATCACTTTTGCACTTCTTAAGGCCCTTCCCTATGTCAAATATTGGTTGGGAATTTACTGGGAGAGAAATGATTGAGATGATTCTACAATTGGATACCTAGTATTATGCATCTTTCCAATAGGAATAAAAGACTGATGAAAAATATCTTCACAAGAAATATTTTCTAATGCACAAGAAAAATATCTTTGCAATATTTGCCAAGTTTCCCAAGATATAACATTGTACAATAGATTATGAATCAAATATCATTCCCTATGGAAATGTGCTAATTTTGCAACATAACCATGTTTTGGACACTTTGAGACTTCTATTATGTCTCTTAAATATATCAATGAATAATGTTCTATTTCATTGAGTTGCATCGCTGCTAAAGGATCCCAAACAACCATACTACTAGAAGGATTAGAGGGAGGCCAATATTCTATTGAATTAGCACTAATAAATGGACTATAGTCATCAATTTGAAAATTTACTTCCATGGAAGAATGGCCAACACCCAAATACCCTAAATATTGTTGTTGATTCATGATAGAATCAATAGGACAAAAGAGTTTTCTCTCTTATTTGTCTCTGACTCACTTTTCCACCACAAAAATCTAAAGTCTCCGCATTTTACAACAAAATAAATTCAAAATGGCCTTAGAGGGCTTGGAATACTAGTGAATATTAAATATTTTTGAGCTTAAATAGAGAAAAGTCTCATTTTTGTCAAAACTTTACTCGGAACAATGCATTTGCAGCAACTCCAAAGCCTTTTGCACAAAGATGTTTATCCTTACAAGCATCATTACATTTTTCTTTTACAATATATGCAACCTTCATTTTTCCATTAATTGAAGTCATCGAGGATGTGCACTTGAAGCAATCATCACTTATTCCTGAAGGGTAGGATACATTTCCCGTATAGTGTCAAGTAGAAACTTGTCTCTACCATGTCTTACCATCATTGACACAACCAAAAGACACTTATAATGTTGTATAATATACCTAAAGTATATTACATTTCTTATTATATAATAATATTTTATAAGTTTTTTATTATGTAAATAGGAATTATAATGTAAATTATAACTCATGACCTTTGCCAAGGACATGACTTAACATTCTCTACGTATATTTATACACACAATTTTTAACTTATACAATGTCAAGTAAATATGTAAAATGGATAGTAAATAAAATATTATTTATTATGGATATATGGAATTATGTTATGTATTCACGATGTTCTCATGAAGTGGACCACCAAATCCACTTCAGTTGGTATGAGAGCGTGGTTTCAAAAAGATATGGCAATTTCCCATGGTATTGCGGAGATACTATAAGGAAAATAAGTAAAAAGAAAAGAAAAAAGAATGAGAAGGAAGGGTAAAAAAATTATTTTACCATTGGTGGTTTACAGACATGTGGTTTTGGTAAACCATTGGCCCATGGTATTTCCTTGACCTATGGTTTTGGGTAAACCATTCACCCATTTTTTTTTCTTACATAGTACCAAAGAAAATATTAAATATATATATATATATTTATATATCTCACGTTCCCTACCATATATATATAAACACACCGAGACAAAAACCTTTTACAATGGTAACTTTTTCTTAGAGAGGTAAGTTTACCAAGTTGAAATGGAAAATAAGGTTCAATTCACTTATGGATATGTTTTGGAACTAATTAATATTTTCATATGTATGATAGGAAGGATCCAAAATGAGACGATAAGCATTTCCATTGACCTCATAATTATCTTGATATTAAATTGGAAAATATATTACAACTTGCAGAAGAGAAGCAAAAAGAGCTCTTACATAAGAGTATGATGATGAAATTAATAATTTATAATTAAACATTGATGAGTACTCTCCAAAACACAATTTTTTTGTGTTACAAGCCAAGGAATTTGATGTAGTCCTAGGGAATGTTTGGTTGAAATCTATTGGTACTTTTACCATGAATGTTCATAAAAATTACATAGAATTCAATAACCTTACCAATAAAATAATGTTGCGAGAAATTAATTCAAAGCACCTTTCTGTATCATCGAATTCAAGTCAAAATTAACAAAAAAATCACAAAAAATTAATGGAAAAGTTTTATATATGAATAAAGTTTTTATTAGTGAAGATGAAGAAATTGTGCAAAATCAAACTGAATTGGAGAATCAAGATACATAAATTCGTATATTTCAAAAAAATTAAAGAGTCGCAACAACAAATTATAAATATAAAAACATTCATAAAAAAGAGTCTGAAAATATCAATAAGAAATTATCGTCCAAAGATGTTAAGAAATTTATTGCTTGAGAAATCATAATAAAAATCTACTTGTAGAAATGAAGAAATTGAAGAATAAGAGGAAGGTGCAACAAGAAAACAAAACCATGGATAAGGGAACTAGAATTGACATGGAAAAATGTATTGTTTTTATTAATGAAATTGTATTAGTGGAATATCCTCCAAAAGTTGAAATTGAAGATAAATTGACTTCAATAGAAGGGATCTAAACTAGAATTTAGATTACTAATGAAGTATTATTAGTGGAAGAGTTTCTAAAATTCGATCTCAACAAATAATTATATGATAAAGAAACATCCATGGATTTATTTTAAGTTGACATACCATTGATCACCACTAATAAGGTCATAGGTCAATACAAGGATGTTGTCACACCAATAAATACAAAAAAAATCAGATATCATCATGATGACTCAAGTAAATCATGACAAGACTAAACCAAAAATTAAGAAGGATAAAATTCCTAGACATCCAAAGGTATACATGCCCCAAAGTCAACAAAAAAGAAGAATGTATCAAGAATCTTATCATCAAAGAGTTCCATAAAAAATCCACCTTGGATGGATTGATTTTTATTTGATGCACCAATATTGTTCAAAGCTTCAATTTTCATATTGCCTCATGTCCTAAACTTTGTATAATCTATAGAAGTTACAAAATAATTTCATTTTATGAGAAGAGTTTTTCATTCCCTATGCTTTGAGGACAAAGCATTTTTATGGGGAGAAGGCATGTAATATACGTAAAGTATATTACATTTCTTATTATGTAATAATATTTTATAGATTTTTTATTATGTAAATAGAAATTATAATGTAAATGATAAGTCATGACCTTTTCCAAGGACATGACTTATCATTCCTTATGTGTATTTATATACACGTATTGTATCTTATAAAATGTCAAGTAAATATGTAAAATGGATAGTAAATAAAATATTACTTATTATGGATATATGCAATTATGTTATGTATTCATGATGTTCTCATGAAGTGGACCACCCGATCCACTTCATGTTTCCCTATAAATATTCTAACATGACAAAAAGACTTGCCATATATACTCAACAGTGTAAAATCCCTTATACAAAATTCCTTCGATGAATTTTCCGTCATATTGAGCTTGGGTGTAAGATATGGAGCTGTAAGAATGATTAGGATTCCATCTTCCTTCAAAAACGAATTAATTTCTGTGTGCCTCATCCCTAGCCTTCAAACAATGTCCAATATTTTCATTATTTGTCTCTATAGTTGCACGTACATGAGAAGATATAACATGTCCTAGGTTAGCATTTACATTATTAATCAACTCTTCATGATTCATTTTGAACTCATACCTCTTTTGAAGGCATTATTCATTGCAAAGATCCTTCATCATATGAAATTAGGAGTGAAACAAATTGATTAACAGACTGAATACAATAAACACAAAGATATGGAGAACAAAACAAATATCCACTTAACAATATCTTCTATTGAATAAATGAAATAGGCTGAAACAATAAAACTAGAGAACTGAAAAAACTTGCTCGAGTGGTGGTAACTATCTCTGAGAAGAGATGTGCCTGCTACATGCATATGTATTAGAAGAATGATTATAATCTGGATCCATAGGATTTTTTAATATTACTCATGAATTCCCAAACACTAGACATCTAAAAACCTAACCCTAGGAGGTGAAACGCCAAAAGTCATGTGGGCTCTTATGGGTAAGTTGGTACCTCAACTTCTCAGGGTCGTAACCTTTTCATACCACCTCTGTTTTAGGTGCGTGAAAGCTCATTGGAAAAGTATTTTCAAGAACTACACATTACGCCATCAAACACTGACTATATCTATAGTTTGACTGTGACAATCTAAAAAACCCTGTTTAGGGCCCTAAAACGAACTTGGAAGTACATAAAAGTGTGTTGACATGACAACATCCAAAATAGGACAGTTGGATTAGGTGGGAGGCCACCAATATCCTCCTGGAATATGTTTAGGGCTTCAGAAAACCCCAAAAGTATAGAACCCACAACTACAAAGAAGTATGAAAGAACATGCTAAACTAAAAATTGTCCAGATGAGCCATTTGGAATAGGTGGGTTACCACCAATATCCACTTGGATCATTCCTCCACCCTTAGGAATAAATGTTCTCCATTGTGTTGAGTTTCCCCATCAGGTGAGGAAACTTCTCCTGAATTTGGCGCTGGGTGAGCCACTTTCCTTGGTGTAGGCATTTCCCTGCCTTGACAACATAATAAAGTTGGATCCCCTGCTGTCGAGTTCCCTTAACCTTTGTGTCCACTATCTGATAAATGGATGTCTGTTCCATGTAGTCAGGGTTGAGATCTATTGGTTTCAGTTGTTCTGCGATCTCCGAGGTGTCTAATAATGGTCGAAAATATGACCGAAGGAGGTCCACATTGAACACTAGGTGCAATCCAAGGAAGGGTGGAGTGTTGAGCTCAAAATCATTTCTACCCAAAACCTTGGTGATAGTGTAGGGCCCATAATGAAGTGGGAGGATCTTCTGATGGGGTCTGTAAGATGATTCTTTTGAAAATGTAACCATACCTTGTCTCCAAACTGCAACTAGTGCGATACCCTGTATTGATCATGGCATTGATTGTACTTAGCATTAACTTTCTACAAAATCTCATGGACATGTTGGTGGATGTGATGAATCCACTCAATGAATTTGATGGATTTGTCGGTCTTAGACTAAACATGGGAAGACTCTGTCTATGTGGTTGCAAGAGGTAGTGAAACATCAATGGGACCCAAGGGTTGGAATCACAACCCCACCTGAAATGGTCTATGGTTAGTGGAGATATGGAGAACCTTGTTGTAATAGTGATGAACATAGGGGATATTCTCATCCCATGTATGTGGATGCTTAGAATTGTACATGTGTAGGATGTGCACAATCATCTGATTGACGAACTTTGTTTGGTCGTCTGTTTGGGGGTAGAAAGCAGTGGATTTAGTGATCTTGGTGTCCAACAGTGACCAAAGACTCGACCAAAATATGTTGTGGAACTTGTTGTCTCGGTCAGAGATGATGGTCTGCGGTATCTCAAAATGGACCCACACTTGTTCAAATAAGAGCTTGAAAATATCTATCACTGTGATGTTATTCTTCTAGGCTGTGAGGATGTCCATCTTTTAAAACCGATCAATGACCACAAATACACAATCATTGCCTTACTTGGTGGATGGGAGGCCATACATGTAATCCACCGAGATGGATTACCAAGGATTCTCGGGAGTAGGAAGAGCGGTGTATAATCCTTGCTTCTTGATGGTTGGCTAGGAAATGGAACAGGTAGTGAAAAAATTTGTTTTTTGTAGAACAAATTTTGGCCAATAATTTGACGTCTTACTGAAGTTTTGGCCAATAATTTGTTTTTTGTAGAACAACCATTGTTTTTTCCACGCTAAAATGTCCTACCATCTTACTGTAGTGGGATTCCGAAATCTTCTTTTCACGCTCGCTTGCAGGAACACATAGATGGACCGGATGGCACAACGGTTCATCATGAATGTGAAAATCGGTGACATTTGTGCCTGTACCCAAGAGCTGACAGGTGGTGGCAAAGTCTAGATCTTGCTGATAAAATATGTCCATAGGAATGGAGCACAGTGGTGAGTGAATTCACAGGAGGTCAATTGAGGCAGTCAGTGGCATGATTTGTGCTCTTTGTCTTATACTTGATGTTGATATGGAACTGTTGTAGGTAGGTGGACCACTTATGATTGAGGTTGTTTTGCAACTTCCCTTGTGTTTGTATGAATTGTAGAGGCTTGTGATCAATTTGGATGATCGTCTCCTTTCCCAAAATGTAATGTTTCCATTGACAATAGGCTTGTACAATGGAATACATTTCCTTGTCACATGTGGGGTATTTCCGAATAGTATCTGAGATAGTATCACTATGGTATGCCACTGAATGACCATGTTAAGTGAGAACTACGCCTACATCTTATTCATATGCATCAGTCTCAATCTCGAATGGTTGTTGAATATCGGGCAAGGAGAGTACTGGAGCTGAGCACAAGCGATGCTTCAGATCATCAGATGATCATTTTTTTTCCTTTACCCACGCAAAATTTTCTCTACCACCGCCCTTTGTCACTTGGATAAGGGCCCATGCAATATGGGAGAATCCCAACATGAACTATTAGTAGAAGTTGTCCAGTCCCAAGAAGATCTGAAGCTCGTTTAGTGTGGTCAGGGCTGACCAGTCACCGATGACTTGGATCTTAGTTGGATCAACATGTACCCCATGCTCATCGACAATGTAGCCTAAGTATTGGACCCTTTTCATGCCAAAGGATCATTTTTCCAAGTTGGCATATAGCTTGTGCTGTCATAGAGTGCTCAAAACTTGTTGAATATGTCGCATGTGCTCCTCCCAAGTTCTATTGAGGATGAGGATGTCATCCAAATATACCACTACAAAGGAGTTGGTGAAGGGTCTCAATACAACATCCATCAACCTCATGAAAGTGGTTGGTGTATTTTTTAAGACAAAGGTCATGACCATCCATTCGAAGAGACCTTATTTAGATTTTAAAGTTGTCTTACATACAATAGTTGGTTCGATGGGAACTTGGTGGTAGTGATACTTTAGGTCAATATTGTTGAAGAACTTTTCCCCCTTGAGTTGGTCAATAAGTTCATCAATTATGGGAATTGGGTACCAGTTCCTGACTGTGATCTTTTTTAATGCTCTGTAATCAATGCAGATTTTCTATGTCCCATCCTTTTAATGCACCAGTACAATTGGGCGTCCGCAAGGGGGGTAGCTGGTCTTGATGTGCCCCTTTTGAAGAAGCTCTTATATTTGATTCTTGATTTCGTCATTTTCCATTAGCGAGCGACGATAGACTGCTCCATTAGGCATAGGTGCACCGGGGGTTAGATCAATTAGATGCTTGAATTGGCAGTGCATTAGTACCCTGATGAGTGAGGAGAAGATGTCTCTATACTCTTCCACAATCTTCTCCACTTGCTTTTGCTGCAAAGAGAGGCTCTGTATAGAGGCCACAGATGTGGCAGTGACCTTCTTCTTACTGTGAGCATGGATCACAAACAAGACAAAATTCCCCATCTGTAAACTGACCTTACTTCATTGCTTAGTAGAGATTAAAGAAATAGCGATAGGCGACGCTACCTCTGGTATCCTATACAATTGTCTACCCAAAGTAATAATAACACTGTGGGGTCTAGAATCATACACAACATGATGCTTCCACAAATATGGTTGTCCTAAAAGAACATCAAAAAATTCAAGGGGAGAAATATCACACAATACCTCATCTTTGAAAGGCTTGATGTCATAGGGAAGAAGACACAATTGATTGACACAGAGATCTCTTCCTTGGTGAAGCCAACCAATGGTGTAGGGCTGCGAGTGCGGTATCATGGGCAGGTCCAGCCCCTTGAAGACCTATGATGAGATCAGGGTCTTCTAACCATCTCTATCAATAATGAAATGAAGCAGAGCCCCCTTTAACCACATCTGTGAGTGAAAGAGGCATTCCCCTTCCTATGGTTCTTCTGGTTCACTTGGGTGGAATTTGGTGGTAGCGATAGTGGAACTGGGTTGATCATCGATAATCCACTTCCCTCATTCTAGACTTGATTCAAAGTCGGAATCAACCTCTGACTCAGAATCCTTCAGCTCAACCACGAGTGACTACTTTGAGTGACATTATTCGGTGTTGTGCCAAGGGATTTTATGGTATTCACACCATTTTAAGGTGTCCTTCTTCGTCTTCTCATTACCCTTCTTGTGTTGCAGCTTGGACTGGTTTTCCTCTGAGTGGACATATTTTCTCTATTCCTTGTTATGTGGGATGGGGAGGCCTTTTCCCTCCTTCGACTGTGAGGAGTTTGCAGATCCAAACTCTCGCCTCTTCTGCTTAAATTTTTGCTTGATCTTGACAACATATATATAGGTCATACCCAATGAGACAATGTTCAAAAACTCCATTTTGTATGAATGTATCTATGAAAATAGATGCGGTATTTGAGCACCAGATTTCGCTCAGAGTCTTTGATACCCAATTTGGTGCATAGGGTATGGAAAATATTGGTGAAATTTGGTACTGTATGGTCCCTTTCCTAACACACGGTGGTCCATCTAATGTATTGGTCCTTGTAGCTTCCAACAGGGTATTATTTTTCTTTAATTTCATCCCAATAGGAATACCATATAGGGGAAACCACAAATATTGCAGATTCCTCTATGGACTTTTGCTCAGAGTAAGTATCCCACCAGTCCTTAACATGGGGACTGACCTTGAGGAGTGCAAAAGTAATCTTTTCCCTATCAAAAAAATTGTGGATCGAAAAATAACCTTCGAGTAGATTCAACCATTTATCTACAACATTTGCATCTATCAGTCCTTCAAATAATGGAATATCAATATTTACCTGTACCTTGAAGGGTTTTGCATGGCCGCTTGATGAATATGCTTCTCCTGTGGGAAACCACCAAAGGATCTGTGCAAAGTTGTCCATCATTTCGTTCCTTTATCGCGCAAATGGATTCCTCGAGCAACATTTTAAAAGGATCTCCTGATCTATCATATTTCCTTTTTTTCCCCCATGGGTTGTTGCTAGGATCAACGTGACTGATATTGCAAAGGCTCAATTGGTTCGATTCCCAACTTTTTGTACCCATATCTTGTCGGGGACATGCACAAAGAAAAATAAATGAAGAGAAAACCTCTCTGATACCATTGATCTATATTTAGGAGTGCAATGAACCGATTAATATACTAAATACAATAAACACAGATATATGGAGAACAACAGAGATATCCAATTAACAATTTCTTCTATTGAATAAATAAAATGGGTTGAAACTGTAAAACTGCAGAACTGAAATTTGCTCGAAAGGTGGTAGCTATCTCTGAGAAGAGATGTGGCTGCTACATGCATCTGTCTGAGAAGAATGATTACAATGAGACATTAGAGGCCTTTTTAATATTACTCATGAATTTTGAAACCCTAGACATCCAAAAACCTAACCCTCAGAGGTGAAATGCCAAAAGTCATGTGGGCCCCTATGGGTAAGTAGGTACCTCAACTTCCTGGGGTCGTAACTTTTGCATATGACCTCTGTTTTAGGCACGTGATATCCTGTTGGAAAGCTTTTTTTGAGAAATACAAATTACTCCATCAAACTCTGACTCCATCTACATTTTGATTGTGCCAAGCCAAAAAAACATTGTTTAGGGCCCCAAAATGGTCCTGGAAGTACATAAAGGTGTGTTGACATGAAAACATCCCAAATAAGCCAGTTGGATTAGGTGGGAGGCCACCAGTTTCCTCCTGGAAGATGTGTATGGATTCATGTATCCCTAGAAGTGTAAAACCCACAATTACAAAGAAGTACAGAAGAATGTGTTGAACTAAAAGCTGTCTAGAGGAGCCAGTTGAAATATGTGGGTGATCACCAATCTCTACCTGGATCACTTTAAATAAGAAACCCCACCTTCACCATTTCTAGGTCTTCTTCATTTTGAAACTACTTTAGGATTTGAAATTTAGTAGAAATATACTTTCCACGGATTATATGATTTAAAACTTGATGTCCAAATATTTTTTCAATGGACCTAGTGACTACATTCACTATATGATCATTAAGAATTTTTGTAACTTGAAAGAAAACATATGTAATTATAATATGTCTTGGTTACGTGGACTCCATGAGTGGAAATTATAGTAGTGTATGACTAAAACGATGCAAACTATTTGGATCTCTTATAAAAAAACCAACATTTTAAAAAATATGACCCATTAGCACAACACCAATCGTAGAAAATATCCCCACGGGAAGGATGGAACCCTAGAATACTATAGAATAAAAACGGTACTCTCGCACTTCCTCCTATCTTTGTACCAAGAGAAAAATCAACATGCTCAACTGCAATTGCCACAATAGACCCACTAGAAGATCCTTGAGGTGTTTGCGAAGGTGCAACTGGATTACTTAGAGTTCCATAATATCTATTTTATCGATTGATGTTATAATCCATCTCATCCATTACAGTTCTCCCAATACATGTTTCTCCTCCTTGTAAAACAAATGTTACCATAGGTGTCATTTTAAATGTGGACCAATAACTTTTCCAACCATGGATACAAACTTGACATTAGGATTATTTTACTTGTAAGATTTCCTAAACTCCTACATAATATAAAAAGGAACTCACATGTCTCTTTAGCTTGCATTTTATCCCACCATCCATGCATCTCGTGCATCAATTTATGTCAATGATTATGGGAGAAACTATATTCATCTTTTAGTTTTCTCTCATATTCCCCTAACCAACAACCATTCTGTTGACACATGGCAATAGAAAGTAAATCATGGGGTGTTCCAAAGAACTCACAAATCTACTATCAAGTGCTTTTTAATCCAGTTTGAATGTATATAAATCTTTTAATTTCTTATCATCATGAATTTATAATAATCCTTAAAACAAAGTCATAATAAAGTCTTGGCTTGGTCTCGCATAAACTCTTTTAACAATATAATTTGACTTAAGCTTTTGGGAAGGAAATAAATTGAAAATGATTAAAAATATGGAATGTAATGGAGAGTATTTCATAAATAGTCTTAGGGATATATAATCAATACTATGATACATTTGAATAAGAGAACAATTTTCTAAGGTTCATGTGTATTATGGTAGTTATGTGGCAAACTAGGATAATAAGTGTAAGTAAGAGAGGATGGTTGAGTCCATAAACTTTTTGGTAGCCAAATCAATGAAATATTAATGGAAGAAAATGTGGGTATGGGTAGTTATGAGATAGGAGGAACTTGGCACATCATATGATGTTATTATTCCTTCGCTTTGAGCCCATTTGACAGTGTACAATTTAGGAAAGAACATTTTGATATTAAATATTTATGATGAAGTTTCATCATCTTAACAAAAACCTATGGGTACATCTTCCTTATCCTATCTATGAAATTCCTTTCCTTCAATGCATCGAACGATGCTTAGCCCTTGCATAAGTTTTTCCAAATATAATATCCAATGATGATGGGGAATATCCAAAATGAATTTTATAAGGGTACTTATTAACGATCAAGTGTGAATAGACTTATTCTAGGAATATTATACGTAAATTTATTTTTTATCCCAAGTCCTTGGATGCCAATGATTATAACCTCTTAGAAGATGAACCATAGCCCTATTCACCATCATTTCTTACCCATCATTATATCAGTGGAAGGAAAATGATCTATCCAATTTAGTATCAAACTTTTCCTACAATAAATACAAATTGTAGTAAGAAATATAACATCTCTCTAAGAAACTTCTTGGAACCCCCAAAGTCTATCAAGACCCTTTCAAATCATAATTTTGTAGCTTCTTGTCTTTTTATAATCCTTTTACAATCCATCATAATGCACATCTTAATAAAATTATTGACTATCACATACATAGAGTCATGCCCTTTACTTGTCCTTTGAAAACCCCCAACAAATTACATGGACATGATTTCCCATGGACTTGTAGGGATTGTAAGTGGGATATATCATCCTTGTTTTATGTTAGTACACTTGTTGGTACACTATAATATATAACCTACAAAAAAGATATCTAGTTTGAACTACATATTCGGACAATGAACATGCCTCTACAAGTTAACCACAATCTTCCTAAAACCAAAATATCTATCAACCTTGGAGGGATGAGCTCCCTTTATCAATTGTGCTCTTTCCATCTTTCGTAGAAATACTTTCTCATTTGGTAGAGTAATCCATATTTGATATGGTAATCTACGTATTTTTGTTCTTCTTTGATCCGAAATATCCTTAGATTCTTATTAATATTTTAAATACATAAGAAACATCTACTTGAAATTCAAAATAAAATGATCTCTTGACTGTATGCAAATTACATGTGAAGTACTTATCTAGACAAATCCACTTTAATGTTAAATGATTTGCAAATAATTGAGCTTGAAATGAACAATAATAATGAAATCACATATACAAGTTGGATAACGAAGTTCACCCGATTTGGGCTAGTTATTTGAGTCTGCTTCCAATAGAGACCTTCTTATTAATGTTCAAATGCTTGCGTTTTACCATGACATTTTTACATGTTTCTCGAATGTAGAAATAGAGTTCACTGTTTGATTCCTTGCAAAAAATCATGAAAAATGAGTATAAAGTTCTCGAAATTCCATTAAGGGACCTCTCGGCATGCTTTACGATGTAGCCTAAAAAATTAGGTACCTTTGGGCATGAATTATGAGACTACCTTTGCATTAATGTGTGTGTACAACCTTGGTATGTGCACCCACTAAATAGGATGCAGGCCCTTAACTAATCTCTGGAATTTATGGTTGGATTTAAATTTTTGTTGGTCGGTTGGCTTAACAAAGCCCGTGCTTTGGTGCAATGGTTATGCAATAATGTTTATATTTAGCAGGTCATGGGTTCGAGCCCCACCAACCACCATATTTTCCATCTTGTTGTTGGTGTATGGTTATAATTGTGGCATATATTATATGTGGTATATGTTTATGGTTATAACCAAAGTTTTTAACCACCTGTGGATCTTTGCGTAAGCCATGGTGATATTATATCATGTGATCATATGTTAAAGGGATCAAGGTCTTAGGCCCTTGGTCCTTTTAAACTCTATTTAATAGGATCTTCAAGCTTAAATAATTGTTATAATGTATAGTTTTAAGTAACATTATGGTGGAGCAATGGTTGTTGAGGCTTTGTAGAGATTATGGAGGTCACGGGTTTGACCCCCGTCGACTCCACAATTTTGATTAACACTAACCATTATTGGCCAATGGGAGGTCACCACGTTGTGGCATCTCATTGGCTCATACTTTCCACGTGTCAACATGTGATTCTAACACTTGCATTGTACCTTTCCTAGCCTTTTGCCACATGTTGTGTCACCTGTACGATCATGTGCCACGTGTCACCCTTACAGTGGTGACATGTGTCACTCTTTTTTCCATGTGGGTTTTGACCTTTGACCTTTGACTTGGTTTGAATGGAACTTTGAGAACTCATAACATTTGCACCATTGGAAAGCTATCTTCGATCTCTACACATTGATGGTATTTTCAAGAGAATTTGGGATGGTTGAATTTTGAGAATTTCTAAACCATTTTGAGAATTTATAAATCATTTTGGATGTTTGTGGATGTTCCAAATCCTCTTGGACCTTGTTGAGACCATTTTGTGCTTCCATTTTTTCCTTCCACATTCTATTTTCTCCACTTCTTTACTCCATTTCTTTTCCCCCTTCTATACCTCTCCTTATTCCCATTACCTTTTATTCCTTCTTTTTCCCTTTCTAGTTACTATGCTTAGCCATATTTTAGTTCGCGGGTTCGCAAATTGGCATGTTTTCATTTGCATCCACTTACTCATTTCATAAGTCTGTTTCAACACTTATAATCTTTCTTCAATTTCACGAGTTCGCAGGTTCAAAAATCCACTCTCCTTTTTTTGTGATCCTCACTTTTCATTTCAAGTTCATGATCTACATTTCGACCATCACTTAACCTTTAGCCTTGTCACGAGTTCTGGGATCCAAAGTATTCCATGGTCGTGGGTTCTGACCAACCATTCCTCTACACTTGGTATATTTTTTATCATCTCTACAACCGCAGGTTGGAGAGTTCACTAAAATATTATATTGAAATTATCTCACACCCGTCCCCACCATTTTGTTTCTTTTCCCAGTACATGTTAAATATTGTTTAAATGCTAACAATTGTTGTGAAATCCCTAAAAGGATCTCATTAATGGAAAAGGCTGGAGGAATTATTCATTAAAATATCATTTAATTTTCATTTGCCAAGGGATTAAAATATCATTATCTTTTAAAAAAGTTTTATTTGAGATCATTACCCAACTAAAGAAATAGTTTCGCGAACCTATGGTGGCAACATCAGCTCAATAATAGTTTTGTGGTGACACTTTAAATAGTTTTTTCCACGAAGATCAAAACTTCCAGTGATCGAGAGCATATTGGTATTATTCCTCCCCTTCTACTGCACATAAATATGGGAATGTAATTTGGACATTAGGAATTGCTTGAGCTGGGTGTGTTCATGATGTTTTCGATAGTAAGGAACTGCATGGTGTGTGGATAGGTACATACCAAATCAAAGAATCATACAACTCCAAGATCATTCTCCAATTTCTCTTTCACCTTAAGTATTCCACATTATGTTAAAGATTCCAAAGTTGACTCTTACATTCAAAGGTGAAGATTGCAGAGAATTATTGAAGAAACATAACAATGGGTTTGACCTCCTACCGAAGTATTTGGAGAATCCTACATCTGTCCCAACAGACATAACAAGAATCCAGGTTGAATCTCTTAAATATCCATATCGAGAAATTGCATGGCTATTTACCAGAGTAACAGGCCAGGAAAACATTGCTTCTATATCTCAGATGATTTTATATATTATGTATTTTACAGTTGAAGAATAGGCCATTTTTTATTGGGGAAAACTCATTTCTATCAAAATCGCTTCCCAATTGTCACACTACAAAAAATATAGAAAATTCTGTATGGCCTCTTATTTGATATTTTCTATCATGCATTGTTGCAAATTAGCAAACTTGACCATCATAAAAGGGTAAATTGTGAAACATATCTCGTTACCTTTTTGTATCAGGAATTGTGGAGGCATAAAAACCCTATGTTTTCCTATGAAGTTTATAATGATTTTGTTTCGGTCTTCAAAAATATTTTTTGGGAGAAAACACTCCAAGGATATTTGTTCACTATTACATATTGAAAAATTTGGGACGACTACTTATGATGAAAGTAACCTTTCATCACAAAATTGAAGATAAAGAGTTGATTTTTTAATTTTTTTTATAAATCTAGCCTGAGTTCATCGCTCTTCCAAAAGAACCTTTGGCTATCATTGCAAGAGTGATGAAACCAGATCTACGTCGCAAGATCAATGAATGTGAAGATAGTGGAATATTGTCTCTCTTGTGATGACCTTTGGATATCGTCACAAGAGAGACGATTCAATGATGACCATTACACTATTTGACAAAGTCAACATTGACCATTACACTATTTGACAAATTCAACATTGGCTTGGTCAACTTTCATCGCTCTTGCGACGAAAAAAATATCTATAAATATTTTGCAAATTAGAGATGTTGGGACAATCTAATTTCTATAACAACGACAGTTCTAAAAGGGTATTTTTGTGTGAAAGAATGTCGCAGAATATTAGAGGTGGGAAAAAAATTAAAGCGGGTTGAAAGGGTGATGGTAGATGTTATTTCCCTTGCAAAAAATGTTTCCTTACACTTCCCGTAATAATTTTAACAACAAAAGCTACAAAACATTGTAGGAAATATAGGCACATTTATGGGGGATCAAATGAATATCATCCCATGGTAATTAGATATATATTCATTATATGTTTTTATATTATCAATTTTATATAAAATTATATATATGTACATATATTGTTTGAATATTTGTTATAGTACACACTAATTTTCCATGATTGTTTGTAATTATAAAGTTAGAGTTTCCCTCTAACTTTCTACAGGATATTGCACCAAGTAGTACTAACATAAATGTTGTTCTACAAGATGAGGAACATGATCAAGCAAATGAGGATCTCATGGAAGAAGATGATGGGACAAATCAAATGATCCAATATTTGTTTTCTCATCCGGATGAGGATGGGGACAGTAATGGTATTTGTGATGAACCTCTATTATAAAAGACAAATAAACGACTTTATGAAGGATCAAGAGAAAATGTTCTCTCTGCTACATTGCTTCTAGTCAACTTAAAGGTTATGAATAATTTGTCAAACACTTGTATGACACAGATCCTAAGGTACGAATGTATATATCGAACCAATTATCAACGAGCTACTAAAGTTATGGGCTGGCATCACTATGTATGACATCTGTAAACCAATCGGGGAGAAGAAATTTAAATTCTGTGAAATAATTTTATGGACAATTCATGATGCCCCAGGACTAACACATTTTTATGGTATGTAGCATTCTATTTCTCTTTAAAACTATATAATTTTTTAAAGATATCATGTTGCATGTTTAATTTTTAAATAATCTCATCGTATAATTGACATTAATCCATCTGTTGCAGGTCTTCAAACAAAGGGTAAATTTTCATGTCCAGTTTGGGGTCCTAAGATGAAGTATCGTCATTCAATTTTTTTAGGAAAGTTGGTGTTTGATGAGTGTAGGAACCTCCTCTCTAAGAACCATAGGTATCGTACTACTGAAAAATATCTTTTAAATGAGAAAGAAGAGACTCGTTTAAAACCACGAAGAATGACACATCACCTATGGAGGTTGAAATATAATAGAAATTGTCAAGGTACACAATTTCTTTATGTATCATATATCATGTAATGTTTTGAATGTTTATTTTAATCATTGAATTTATTTTACCATATTTGATAATTATTTTTGTGATTTATTTTATGCTTAATGAAGTTCACCATCATGAAGGTATTAATAAGGGGCTTCCATGATGAATGAAATGTTATCCCACTCAATTCATGAGGTTTCCCTACTATGAGGAGATAAAAATATCTCATTTGTTTGATGCAATGCATATCGGGGAGAATGTGATAGAAATGTTATGGTGAATCATAGATGGTAGGAGGGATAAAGAAAAAAATGTCAAAATTTGTACTAACATTCAAGAATCCAATCATGCAATGTGAATTATGATATGATCAAATAGATATGGACTAGATAGAAATAACCTTCCATGGTTATTAACATAGCAACAAAGAAACGATGTAAAATAGGTCATTCAAAGAATTAAATTTCCCACAGGTTTTGCTTCAAACATAAATAACATCTTAACGAAGAATGGTGAATTTGGTGGAGTAAAAACACATGATTGGAATACCTTCATTAAGGTAATAATTTTGGTATACATATTTATATATATTGGCCTTATACATCTTTTAAGTTTTTTTTTTTTTTTTTTCT
>SNQJ01S0040545.1:40105-55459 GCA_010110895.2 Picea sitchensis | reverse complement strand
AAACCAGGGAGTTGGTGCTTCCTTCTAGTGGGTGCTAGAGAAAACAGAGAGTTGTTGCTCTCAACAAGTTGAAGCTTTCAAAACAGAGGTTGTAGCCTCATTATGAGTTGGTGCTCATATGTATGATAATGTAAAGAATGTAACTATTACTTATCATATAAAGAAAAAGAGGTTTTTAACCTGTATGGGTTTTCTCGGGAAATATCTGTCTCTGTGTTTCTCATATATGTGTGACTGATGCTAAATGTGCCATTGTTTATTTCCCTGGATTAATGTGATCATCATTCAGTGTTTCTGCAAAGATTTTAAAAGAAGCATAATTGTTTAAGCACGGTAACAACTGATTCACCCCGTCCCCCTCTCAGTTGTCTAACAACGTTTGTCTTGTGGTGAAAACGATAGTTAATCATATGAATAGTTCATCACAACTATCGATCATTCATCTCTCTTGCAAGGAACTGTTCATCACAGAAACTAGGATATGGTGTTTTTCTTATGACGAACATGATCATTGATTGCATGAATACTTCGTCACATCAATCAACATTTCGTTGCTCTTGGGATGACCTTTTCATCGCATAAACTAGGATATGTCATTTCTGTTGTGATGAAGAGGATCATCCATCGTTATCTATATTTTGATGATTTCTTAGGTTTTCATTCTTGCAAAGACCTCCATAAGTCGTCTCTCTTGTGATGACAACATTGTGTTGTCGCACTTGCGATGTTATCTCAGGTTCGTCACACTTGACATGGGATATGATGCAAAGTTTGAGGGACCCAAGATTCGTCACAATCTCCATGACATAACATCACAAGAGCATCGAAATGGTCATCGCAAAATGACCCAAATTTACTAGTGGTTGATGCTACCAATTTTTTAGAGAAAAGGGGGACATTAGAGAAAATGGAGAATCATAGTATCGTAAGGATATTTTGATCAAAATAAAATCCTTCTTTTCTCCCATATTATGTACCCAATAAATTATGTATTACATAAGTGGCGAGGTAATATAACTTCTAGTTGCACTTTTTCCATGAAAAAAAGGAAAACACAGTTTATTCCCCTGCAATGGAAGATTGGATATTTTGTTTTCAGAAATATAAATGAAATTGACGAATTTGCAAATCATTTTAACAATCTGGGTTTAAAGTATTATGAAAATATCAAAGGTTTTGATCCGAACAAAATCTTTGTTGCACATATGTTATCAGTAGGGTTCAGTAAGTATTTCATTAAAAATGTCTTGAGTGAAGAAGAAGAAGTTAATAGCAAAAGAAGTCCTATACATAATGCTGGCGATTAAGAAACATTACTTAGCAGTAATGATATTTACAAGCAAAGAGGAAAATTTCCTAGTGAAATAAGTGCTCAATCTCTAGTTGTCACTCCTAAGAATACTACCTCTAGGAGCAGTGCTTCGACAACCCACCCAATTAAAATGACTTTCAACAATAGCTCCAGTAGAGGGGGAGAGAAGAATCCCCCCTATGGAAAAATTGAAAGTTGACACACATTGCTCGTGAGAAAGAAGAGAAAAAACTCAATGAAAGAGGAAGAAAACAATATTATAGAAAATGATATCCAAATATTTTCCTTGTAAGATATGGAACTAGAAGAAGACATTGAAAATACATTTCATGCAATAGAACAACAACAACATATTCCTCAGAAAGATTTTTTACTAGAAGTTATTGGGAATGAGACCTTTAGTGAAGAAGAATCCTTCACTTTTCAAAGCATTGTTTTTGAAAGAGAATCTAAAAAGATGATTGTAGAAAGAATTGACCAAAAAAATAAAGAAAGAAAGGCCCTCTCAGAGGTCAAACTCAAGTATATGTGACCGCCCCAAATTTCCAAAATTCATAGGGAAACCGAGGACACACTTGACGACTCTATTGATGGTCTAGAGTCTAAGAATTCCAACTTAAAAGAGAATATCAAAGAATTGGAGACTACCTTGATGCATCTTCCCATACTGGTCAGTCCTTTGACAATGATTAAACCAACTACACCTAGTATCAAGTTAAAGGGATGTTCAAGTTTTCTTAGAGTGGTTTGACATTATGTTGAGAAAAACATTAAAAATATAATGTCATTGATAATAGAGGCCTGAGAGATATAAAAAAATATTGTTTCTTTTGGTTCAAGGGAACATGCATTTCATGAGTATCTCCAAGATGATTTTAAGAATGAAGAAGGATTTTAAACATATGTTTTTTTACCATTTGGGATAAAAATCTCAAACATGACAGAATTGAAAAGGATAGAAGAATATATGCCTTCCCCTATAGATCAAATAACTGAATTCCTATTGGAAGCAAAAGATCAAGAATTCGAGAAACATTGTCCAAGCATGCAATGAAGCTATAGTGAAAATAAAAGTATTATTCATAAGGTTCATAGAGATAGATTTAGTAGGAAGCACTCGTGAGGTGAAAGATCCTAAATTTATTTTTAGTTCAATGTTTATGACAAGGAAATAATTTGATGAACGCGTGGAGTATTAAAGGGATTATCGACTGAGAAATTTAATGGCATAATTGAATATGGTGAAGAAGAGATAGATAATTGGCTTATTGATTATTCTATGAAAAGTAAATATATTGAGGAATCAATCCATGTCATTTATAATGACCTAATAGATTTAGAAGGTGAATTGTTTAATATCAAAATTAGGCATGAAATAAATGTTGTGCCAATGAGGAATCACATTGAAGATTGGTTTAAGATGGAAATCTATAAATTAACTAAAGAGGGCCAAGAAACAATAGTTGAGACAGTTCATGTAACCGTCAATGAGGAAAATAAAAGGACAACAACAAGCAAGTGAAAAAAGGAGAGATTCCATCATAGTAAGTTTATGTTGATCACATTTTTCTTTCCTTATCAGTTTTTCATCCAGTTACTCCAATTCTTTGATTAGAAAGGTTTAACTGAAATTTGATAAATTCTTCTTATATTCCTTCTAGGTATTTCTACTCTTCCTTCACCCACCATCTTCTCTCCAAAGTTTATTTCTTGCTTATATTTAATTTTATGGTCCGCAGGAGCCCTAAGCCTAGTTCTTTGGACAAACACATTTTAATTTCAAAGTATTCTAATAGACTTCACTATTTTTCAGAAATCTCAAGAGAACTAAGTCGAGATCAATTTTGACGGTGTTTTATAACTCTGAGTTGAGTACAAAATATTTGATATTGGTCTATCATTTTGTTCCTTTGATCTCCACATGTGTCTACTCTATTAAATTTCTCTTATGCATACTAATCATCTTGTTTTATTTTTATGTGATCAGAAATCTTTATTTTCGCTATGATGGATGTGAGGAAATTCTACTTATGTTTTCAAATGTGTGATGTATGAGGTTCTTGGTCATCTCTTAGTAATTATATTTAAAATAAAACATTTTATTTTCTGCAAATTTTATCTTTATTTGAATATAATAGTGGAATTTCTCAAAGTCCTCTATCATTTTAGAAATCTAGAATTCAAAGAATATCATAAAACAAAGAGGAGTACCACCTCCATAAAAACCCATGAGGACTCATATCCTCGTGAGGTTGATGTTTTGGTCCTGACAAATTCAAACATCAACAGACCTCTATGAGCATTCTTGGATCCTCCTGAATCATTCCTCCCCATTGGAAGCCTTTTGGACTACAAAAAGATTTAATTATTCATCACCTAAGTGAGGGTAGTGCTCCCTCACCCTTCCAATATCTATCCATTTTGATTTGTTTGGTTTTACCCCTTTAAGACAAACACCAAGAGGCTCATAAAGCTTCAAATTCTCAACATTTATCACTGAATACTTTTGCATGTAAGCTGGTAGATCTAGACTAAGGGAATTAGTACCAATCTTTTCCAAGATCCTAAATGGACCATACCGAATTGGTCTTAAATTTTTACCTTCACCTTTCATTCTATCCTTGCTTTTATGTAACCTTACTTTATTACTGACTTCAAATTGATGATCAACCTGATGTTTATCATGCCTTGCATTATACTTGGCTTCAATCTTTTCCAATTGTTCATGTCCTGCTTGATGTACCTGTTGAATATTTTCAATGAAACTTTTAGTTTTATTTGTATCATCATGTCTATCTTCCTTACCTGCTTCTCCAAAAACAAATTCCATGGGTGATTTAGGAAAGTACCCCAAACATACTGCAGAAAGAGATTCCAAAGTAGATGAATGCATGGCATGATTATAGGCATGTTGTATAAAAGGTAGTTGTTCATCCCATAACCTAGGATTCTTGCTACAGTATCCTTGAAGTAGATGTGTCGTTGTTCTTTTTACCACCTTTTTCTACCCAACTGTTTGTGGATGTAAAGTTGTGCTCTTCTTCAACTTAGTTTCCATTAGCTCCCATAAATGAGACCAAAAAATTCCCAAAAATTGTGAGTATCGATATGATAGTATAGATGTAGGAAGTCCAAAATGAAACCATATATTAGCAAAGAACATATGTGTTGTCTTTTCAGTTGTGACATGTTCCTTGCATGGCATAAAAATACACATATTGTTGAATCTATCCACCATGACCTATATATAATCATGACCTATCTTGGACATCAACAAACCCCACAAAAAGTCCATGGAGATACTTTTCCATGGTTACGAAGGTGCTAGAAATGGCGTATATAACCCTAGCTTTCATTCATTCGAGGCCAATAAAATACCTCTGTAATTGTGCAAAAATATTACGAACCCCGAAATGACCAGAGCTGAGAGATGTATGAGCTTCTCTTATTACATTCACTCTTTCGTGACTCCTCTCTTGGTATACATAGTTTTCCAAGATGATATAATAAATTTTCATGCATATAATAATCTGACGGTTGATTTCCATGAGTTAATGCATCATATATTTCTTTAAATCACCATCCTTAACATATTGTTCAACATAAATTTCAAGTGCTAAAAGATTATACCTGAGTATTGAGGATGCGTTAATTACTGGGCTTGACAACATATCTGCAACCTTATTATCCATAACCTTCTTATAATTGATTAACAAATAAAAATGTTGTAGAAAACCCATCCACCTGAAGTGTCGTGGTTGTTGTATATTTGTTCGTGACTTGAAATATCGTAATGGTTGATGATCAATATGCATTATTGTCTCATTTCCCATTGAGTAATGCTTCCATTTCTTTACACTTTGTACAAATGCATACAATTTCTTATCATATGTTGGATAGTTAATCACAGCTTAAGTGAAAGTATCAGAACGATGACATATAGGTTTTCATTGTTGCATCAAGACTACTCCCACAACATATCCACTTGCATTGATTCAAATCTCAAATGGATGTTATATATCTAGCAGAGCGAACATTGGTGTGGTTCTTATATCTTCCTTCAATGTCTCGAAGTCTTTATGTTTCTTTTCTCCCCATTGAAATGCTTTCTTAACAAACACATGTAGATGTGTTTATATGTATGAGAAAACAACAATAAATTTTCTCCATTATTGTACTGCTCCTAAGAAACTCCTAACTTCGGTGGCAGTAGTTGGCTTGTGCCATTTTACAATGACTTCTACATTTGTGGGATCTACCTTTAACTAATGATTACCTACAATATATCCCAAATATACCACATAATTTTTTCCAAATTCACATTTATATAACTTGATATAAAGTTTCTCCTTCTTCAAGAGTTCAAATGTTGTCTTAACATGCTTTATGTGTTCTTACCATCTTCGACTAAATATCAATATGTTGTCTAAATAGACAATAACAAAATCATCTATGTAGAGTATGAACACGTCATTCATTACTCTCATAAATGTTTCTCATGTGTTACATATCCCAAATGGCATAACCAACCATTCGAACAAGCCTTGCTTGGATTTCAAAGAAGTTTTACATATGTCTCCTTCTGCAATTATGATCTAGTGGTAACCACTTCTCAAATCCATCTTAGTGAAATACACATAATTCTTTAACTCATCTAATAAATCATAAATTCTTGAAAGAGGATAACAGTTCTTTACCCTAATCTTGTTTAGGGATCGAAAATCAATACACATCCTCCATGTGCCATCTTTCTTCAGGACTAATACAATAGGATATCAACTTGGAGAGGATCTTGGTTTGATGATTCCTTTATCGAGCAACTCCTGAACTTGCTTCTTAATCTCTACATTCTTGATTATTGATAATCTATACATTCCAATATTCGAAAGAGGAGCATCATACTGCAAATATATTTCATGTTCAACCTCTCTTTGAGGAGGCAACCTGAAGGTTCATGAAATAACTCATCATATTAGATATGTCGTTGATCAAATCTTGTTTATGATTTAGATGACAACCTAATAAAGAATTCATCATATCTTCTTCTTTTTTTTTCACTGTCATGAGAACAAAATATTTAATTGCACTCATGAATTTCTTCATTTACCCTGTACTCACTAAGAGAAACATTATTTTTGATGTGATGAGATATGATAATGTATTCAACCCCATCCTTGAAAATGTGATATTTATTATCTTCTCAATATAACACAAGCTTCCTATCAAATATATATGGACTACCCAACACAATGTCGCAAATGTCAAGAGGTACAACATCTTGACCTCATGAAATAACTTAGTTGTTATTGAAAATATCTTACATTTCTTTGTTACCTTCAACTTAGAATCATAATACACCTAAACTAATGGATATGTATTTTTGTGAGGTTTCGTCTTCAAACCCAACTTCTTAACAATTGCTTCAGAGATTAGATTAACTTGAGATCCACTATTGAATAAAGTATCTTCCATGGTATGCTTGACTATCACTCTGACATGAAAGATATCACTTCTCTTCTTTTGATCAATATCACTTTCCAATTTGGTGGTTTGAAATAAAGAATTTGAATTGATATCTAATATAAATTTTCTTCATATGGCCATGATCTTAGATTCATATCTAGAATTTGACCCTAGATCTTGATGAGATGATGCAACAATCTTTTGCTTCCCCTTTTCTTTGAATTTATTTGGTTATAATTATGGATGCAACTTCCAACACTATGATTCTTCATGTCCCTTTTTCTTACAGTGAGAACATGTAGGCCTTCCCTCCACTTGCTTCACTGTGGCTGATTTCTTACTCTTCCATTTACCTTTCATGTTCTTCTCGAACTCGAATGGATTCTTATATTCACTCGCATGCTTACCCTTACTAGCCTCTAGATCTGTAGATTTTAGTGACACCTTATCAATGTTAGTATGGCTAAACATTAGAATAGTGTGACAAATATATGAGTGCATGCCATAAATATACTTCACAAGAGTTTCATGAGTATACAACAAAATCCCTAATGCTAATTCCTTCTTTTTGAATTCATGTGTATATTCATGAATATTTTGGCCTTTACCCTGTATTAGATGCTACCATTCAATCATTGTCGTTTGCATATGTGCCAGTGGATATAATTGTTTCCTTGTAGCCTTAGTAAATTTATCCCAGGAAGATATTTCTTTACCCTTTTGAACAAGATCAACTTGCATCTTAATCTCCCACAATATTAAGGAAGTTCCACTTAGTCGAAGAGAAGCTAAATGTATCTTTGCATCCTTGTCCATAATATTTTGAACCCTAGAATATACCTATATCTACTTGATCCAGTTGTCCAATTTCTCCGCATTCAATCTCCATCATAGGTTGACAATTCCAACTTGACATCCAATTTTAATAATGACATATTATGATAAGAATTATTAGAGGACATCTTTCGGTGAGAATAATTTTTACTTGCTTCTGAAGAAAATGATGATGATGATGATGATGATGGTGAAAGGGGCTCTGAGGTTCCACCACCTTCACCTCCTCCTTCTCCTTTTACTAGAGATTATTCTCTTACAGGATTTTGAATTCTTTGTTCTAACTCATCTATTATGTATTTCAATGATTGAAGCATATCTCTTATCTCTTCATGGCTCATGGAATGATCTTCTTCTTATCCTTTTTAGAAGCCATCTTCTTTCCTCAAAATATTTTTCCAATTTTGGGACTTATAACTTGTAAGTTTTCCTTTACTAATTTTGAGTTTGGCTCTTATAAGCATTAACTTACAAACGCTTTCCAAACCCGCTCTAATACCAAATTTATTTGAAATATCCTTATATTCTTATTAATCCTTTAAATACATAAGAAATGTCTACTTGACATTCGAAATAAAATGATCGCTTGACTGTATGCAGATTACATGTGAAGTACTTATCTATCCAAATCCACTTTAATGATAAAATCACTTTCAAATAATTGAGCTTGAAATGAACAACAATAATGAAATCACATACACAAGTTGGATAACGGAGCTCACCTAATTTGGGATACCTTTTCGGGTTTTCTTGCAGTAGAGACCTTCTTATTAATGCTCAAATGGTTTCATTTTACAATGATCTTTTTACGTGTTTCTAAAATGTAGAAACATAGTGCACCGTTGGACTCCTTGCAAAAAAATCATGCAAAATGAGTATAAAGTTCTCGAAATTCCATTAAGGGACCTCTTGACATTCTTTACAGTGTTGCCTCAAAACTTAGGTATCCTCGGGAATGAATTACAGGACTACCTTTGCATTAATGTGTGTGTACAACCTTGTTCTATGTGCCCATTAAATAGGGTATATGCTCTTAACTAATCTTTGAAATCTGTGGTCAGATTTAAATGTTTTTTGGTTAGTTGGCTTAACAAAGCTCATGCTTTGGTGAAACTATTATAGCATAATTTTTCTATTTAATAGGTCAGGGGTTCGAGCCCCACTAATTGCCATATTTTACGTTGTGTTGTTGGTGTATGGTTATAACTGTGAAATATATTATATTTGGAATACAATTATGGTTATAGCCAAAGTTTTTAACCACCCATAGATCTTTGCTTAAGCCATGATGATATTATATCATGTGATCATATGTTAAAGGGGTTGAGGGCTTAGTCCCTTGGTCCTTTTAAACTCTATTTAATACAATCTTCAAGATTAAATAATTGTTTCAATGTATAGTGTTAAGTAACACTATCATAGCGCGATGGTACTAGAGGCTTTGTAGATATTATGGAGGTCATGGGTTCGACTCCCGTCGACTCCATAATTTTTATTAACACTAACCATTATCTGCCAATGGGAGGTCTCCACTTGCACACCTCTCATTGGCTCGTCCTTTCCACGTGTCAACATGTGATTCAACCAATTGGATTGTACCTTGTCAAGTCAACTTCCACCTTCTACTTCACTTGTACAATCATGTACCATGTTTCAGCATTGCAGTGGTGACACATGTCACCCTTTATAGTAACCTTGTTTATTTTTCTAAATTCAATACACAACTTGGAAGTTCCATCTATTTTCTTCACAAAAATTACTAGGGAACCCCAAGGTGAGAGACTTGGGTGTATATACCCCTTCTTCAATAACTCTTCTAGATACATCTACACCAATTTTAGATATAGTGTGCTCATTCTATAGGGATTCTTAGACATTGGGGAAACTATAGGCATCAGTTCAATACAGGATTCAATGTCTCTCTTTGGTGGTAATCTTGACAATTCCCCAAAGATATATTTATTTTTCTCCAACACTGGATAATATTCAATATTTGGCACCTTATTCTTGGCTATCTCTTCCATATGTGTTGCATATATCTAAGACTATTTTCTAAAATTTATTTTCAATTGCACCAATGAAATTTATCTGGTGGATATAGGCCTCAGAATACCTTAGAAAATCCTTAAATTTCATTCATCATTAAGACATGTGAAATCCTTGTTGTAACAATATAAGATAGAACAATGCTTGTCCAACCAATCCATACCAATCAAGAAATAGTATGACCCAAGCGATATGATGTTCAAATCTTCCTTAGTGATGAATTCATTCATGTTGATTGGGCTATCCCTCACAAGATCATTCATTTTTCTCTTGGTTACAGTGGATAGTTGAACCAACCAGGACTTTTCATGATTACATATCTTCAATTTAAACATTTGAACCATATTAGGATCTATATGGCTATGAATAGCTCCAAAATAAATCAAAATATATATGGGTTTATTATAAATCTTACCTTCCACCTGAAGCATGTGGAATTAATAGTCTTCTTGTATGTCATCTAAGGCTACATGAACTCTTGGCATTCTCCTTCACATGTCTCCCATTGTAGAATCCTCTTGAATGCTATTCACAATCCTCATCCTATTTCCTTTGTGAGGACAATCCCTATACATGTTCTTTACCTCACATCCCCAACACTTTATGGCATGTTGTCTTGGTCTCTTCCCCAAAGAATATTTCATCATAGGTTCACTTTGTGTTGGCTTCAATTGATGATATGTTTGACGGATATTCCTAAAGAAAGGTGACTTAAATCCTTTCTTTCTCTGATCTATCTTGTTTTTCTTTGTATCATCCTAGGAGTTTTTAAAATTCAACCTTCCCTTATTTTTATCATACAATTGTTTGGTTTTCCTTATGGCTTCCTCCAAAGTCTTTGCCTCATCAAATTGGATTTTATCCTTGTAGAATGATGGTATCCCAATCAATAAAATGCAAATTTTCACCTTCTCATTCTCAATGAAATTCACATACCTAAAAATTTTCGTGAATTTCTTCGCATACACTTCAATGGTCATGCTTCCTAGCTTGACCTAAAAAAATTCTTACATCTTTTTGTCATAATAATGTTCTAAAAAGTACTACTAGTGGAAGTATTTCTTGAATTGTTTCCAATAAATTCTCGTCTCCTCAATATGCTTGACATACTTCAGTTGGTCCTACCACATGGAAACTTTCCCCTGAATCTAATATATGGAAATCCTTGCTTCCAAATTTGATGAATAACTATCCAACTGAAAATTTCCATGCCCAACAACCAATCTTTAGCATATTCACCTTTCTTGTGATCTCCATCAAAATTTGGTGGCTTGATTTTCTTTCATTCACCTTGCAAATTATCCAACTCAATCCCTATTCTCAGATGTCTAATATAATACATACTTCAACTACTCTCTGATAATGAAAATCCATGTTCTGTTAGGGTTGAATGCCTAGGTGAATGATGATGTCTAGTAATGATTCTTAAGTGTGTAGATTCCTTGTGATCATCCCTCCTATTATGAGATATAAGTACCTATGCATGTATTTCACTAGATACATGTTTTATGCTATATTCCTCATTGAATTTTCTTTCTAAGTTATTCAAACTTTGTAGCAGTTTAGTGAAAATATGGTTTTGTTCGTCCTGAGATCTTATCAACCTCTCATTATATTCTCTTACTTGTGCACTTCACTCTTTAGGATCTTCATTGTCTCAACTAACTCTTTTGACTTTACCATAACTATATTTCCATTAGACTCTATTTCTAAATTTCCTAGGATCAAAATTTAATCTTATGATTTCATATCCACGGATATAAGAACCTTGTGCATCATCCATATCTCTAGTCCTCATTTCTAAACCTAATATATTCTACATATACCCCTAAGTCTACAAAAAGTGCATGCAACAATTACTGTTAGATGAAAATCATTGTCAAATTATCACAATTCTTATATTCTAGAAAAATTATAAGTATTTCTACCCTTTAAGGCCACCAATGATCTTCTTTCTGATTTCCTGAAAGTTGTGCTACTCAAATTCCAATTCTAGGTCCATAGATGGATTTTTCCTCCTCAATTTTGTTCCAATGACTATTTTCTTTCTAAATTTTGAGCTCGAAGAAGTAATTTATGGCCTTCTGAAGATGCCATTCCTGATTAATTGTTCCCTTTTCTCATTGGTGCAAATTGACTCAAACACTTACTTTTTCCACCTGTAGAAGAAAATATGGAGATAAATAGGTAATTTTTTATATCAAGTATATATAATAATCAGGATGGTGAGTACATATCAACAATCATATTCAGGATCTAATGCCCAAGTCAAATTTTGCATCAATATAGAACTGTCAACTTTGTCCTTTTTGCATTTCCGCCAAACTTCAATTTTTTAGCAAAAACCATTATCTCCTAAAAGGAGAAAAACTAAGAAAACTTTAGTAGTGTAAAGTTTTCTAGCTTATTCAAGAGACAAATTTTGATTAAATAAATTATTTTAATCTCTGTGATCAAAATTTCATTTTCACCCTCGGAAGATCCTAAAAATATCCAAAAAATTCTTTGAAATATTGGATTTTTGCATGTTTTCGTATCCCCATTGAAAACACTTTAAAATATGGCCAAAAAACATATTGGTTTCATTATGTATATTCCCCTGAATCACTTTAAAAAATTTACTAGTAACATAACCTTTGCCAAGGAGTACCACCATGTTCTTCAAAAACCATTAATCTATAGTTTCTAGAAATCTAGAGAAGAATTGACTAGTGACCCTCACCACCACTTTTGTAGCCCCACAATTGTTGTCCTATCACTAAAATTTCACTTTATTCTAATATTTTCTACTTCTTCTATGTCCAAAACAAGACTTTGTCATTGTTTTATCTTTGTTCAACACTATTGTTGTGTTCTAATTGCATTACCAATGCTTGAAATATACTGATATAGATCAAACACTTTTTCCATACAAATATGGGAATCCATAATTTAGTAAACCATGCTTAAAGACATGTTCATAATTGTTCATATGGAAGTAAAATGAGAAACTATGCATTGAAACCACTTCAAAACATTATAGGCATGCACACAACCTCAAAAATTTATGTGGGTGTAACACAAACCAAAGCAAGTGATCATGGAATTTTTCCACTACTAATAAGCATCACTACGATCACAAAAATATGCACTCAAGATCTTCCATGTCACATATATTCCTTTGATAATTCATCAATGGGTAATCACATACTCTCCAACACACCAACCACACATCTATTAATAAAACATGTGCAGAAGCAAAGATTAGGATAGATGTTGAAATTCCAAATAAACAAGGAAATGGGTGGTTGTTACACACCAACATTTGCCAATAAAAAAATACATCATGGACTCCTAGCCTCTACAATCAAAGAGAAAATCACTTACATGATACCTACTAAAGAAATAAACACTTACAATTATCAACAAACATGTTTCCTACAATTTTGTTACAGGAGGAAACTCATGAATTTATTCACCAAGATCTCACACCCATGGCTTATTTCAAAAACAAATGAGTTGCCAACAATATTAAAAGGAAAATGACTTGGGTTTATCGATGTTAAAGGAGGGAAAATGAAGCAAAAGAGACCCATATGACTTCAAAACATTTACCCACTACTATCCAAAATAGAGATTTTGACCAAATGGCATTTTTTTACATTCAAATTAAAGAATATGAGAAAAAGGAAATTTGATAGGTTGGAAACTATACAACCAACTCATGAATTAACATAGATGAACTAGTAAAAGAGTGTTGTGATAGATCTTTTGTAAGTTGGAATAGCCTTGCATGATTTTGCAAGAGTTGAAGTTGTCAATGGGTTAAAAAATGGAGTGAAAGAGACATGACTAACTACAAAGTTGTGGGTATTAGAGAAATAACATAGCTGAACTAAACAATTCTACCAAGAATCACACAATAACTATACTTGCAAGTTCATTTATGGTGTGAGGACTGTATCACTTTAATGGTTGAATTTTCCCCTAGGATTTGCAGTGAACTTGTGCTTCAGACAGTCTAACACCAAGCAATATCCAAGCACAAGAATGCCTTCAATGGATTATCATTATGTTAATTGTAGTGATTTATTAGAGAATGTCCCTTGTCTCTTAATTTATATGGAAGAGGGCCAAGATCAAGTAAAATACTAACCCTCCATTATCATAACAAGACACGTCTTCTTTCTTCCATTTCCATATCATATACACCAGCTAAAAATGAGGTTGATTGCTAGGGTAAGAGCATTTGGGGAATGAGATATTTTTACCACCATTGGATTAAAAGCTAAGGTTGAGAATCCTCACCAAAACCATGCAAGGTAATAGTGATATATGGAAAGATATGGAGCACCTTCGTATCATTCATATCAATGTGAATATTATTTTCCTTTAAACCAAACTCCACCATAGTAAATATTTTTCCAATGCATGACATAAGTATTTTCCAATTAATGAGTTACCCTCATACATTTTCCAAATAGATGACTTTAAAAATGCATTACCATTTTATCATATAATTCATGGTGCAGACACCATTTATTTTATGCTTTCTTTTAAGAAAATGTTTCAGGCCTTTCCGTGGTTTGCAATAGGTATAGGCATTCTAATAATTCCATGATTTGTAATTTTAAGGCCTTACACTATGATTTTTTAAGATATCCATTGACATAGTTTCCATTTACTAACATGCTAACCCTTGTTTGTAGTGTGCATAGTTTCCATTTACTAACATGCTAACCCTTGTTTGTAGTGTGCATCCATAAAAGATCGAAACCAATCACCATGACAAAACATCCACTTCCATCAACCTTCCCCTTCACAATATTTGCATGCTAATGTTTTCATGCATTATTGTTGGTGATATGTAGCAACTTAAACAATTATCATAGTTTTAATTTTAAATGACCATGGACATAAGCATTATCAGTCCAGGAATCCCATAAGCACTATCAGTCTAGGAATTGGTAGTGAAGGTAACTCCAATGTTGGGCTTGACAGTGGTATCAGAGAAGCAATGTTTGGCCTAAAAATGGTATTAGTCTTGGATCTAAATTAAGCTATGGGAGTTATCCCTGTCAGAGCACAAATGTTTGGCCTAACAATGGTATCGGTCTTGGATCTAAATTGAGCTATGGGAGTTATCCATATCAGAGCACCAATGTTGGGCTTGATAGTGGTATCGGTCTTGGATCTAAATTGAGCTATGGGAGTTATGCATAGATGAGTTTTAGAGAAGTTTTTTTAGTTCTCCCATCCAAAAAAATGCCCCTCTACTTACTTTGCATACACTTTGTTGGTGGATATATCTCTTCCAACCCTAAGGTGGCACCAATTCTCTCATATTTCTGGTATTGAAGGATGAAGCCAGTGAGGCTAAGTCCATGACATCATGATGAAAAAAAAATTGCACAAAGTATGCATAGCACCCACAGACAAGGAAACCCTTGGCAATTCCACACTATAGAAGTGTATCTTTTCTGGCTTGAACAAACAACTTGGGTGCTCCTTTCTCTCTCATGCGACGGATTTATGTTACTCTATATCTGAGCGCCTCTTCTTGTTAATGTTTATTCCATTATTATAGTTCTTTGAATTTCAATAAATAAGAGCATAATAAGAACAAGATCACTGAGAAATACACATTCACAAGAGACACAACGTTTATCCTGGGAAACCCTCTAGGGGAAGAAAACCCAACAAAAACTTTCTTATCATAA